>CM065923.1:35275811-35468311 GCA_033439105.1 Magallana nippona | reverse complement strand
AATTTTCTGCTATAACAAAGTACTGTAACCCCAGTTTTTCATGCACTATCACTGCTGCATTATTTTTGTATGTGTAAATTTGCTGTTCAACAGAAACGTCTCTTTAAAAAGCCTGTTTATAGACATGTCCATAGAGCTCATACATAGATATTGTGGTTTATTATATGATTGGTTATTTCCTAGTTCTCCGAGTGACTGTTATGTTATCCTTTCACTCATCCGAACATTTAAACATAGCGGGTTATAATTGCTGGGTTTTTTTTTTCAATCAAATGAATACGATGAATTAGCTACCCTCGAAGTACAATATTGTACTTCTTGATTAGTCAAATCATCATATGGACCTCTAAAACAGCAATAATTGTATAATGTCCCTTTATTGAATAAATATTTAACAAGATATCTGTGAGCCAATGGTCACTAGTAATACCCCCGCTCTCATGTGAATATGCAAAATAAGCAAAGTCGACATTTAACAGGAAGCTGACTTCTGATTGGTACAAAAATATATCCCAACGTATGGCATGCCTAAAAAAATAGTGTGTTAAAATTTCAAGCATCTGCAATAAATAATTGTTGAGAAATCTTTGTCGAAAATTTATATGAAAATTAAGGCTAAAAATAAAAAATTCGTCATTTAACAAGAAGTTGACATCCGATTGGTACAAAAATATATCACACCATATGGCATGCCTAAACAAATAGTGTTTTAAGATTTCAAGCATCTGCAATAAATAATTGCTGAGAAATCTTTGACGAAAATTTGTTTGAAAATTTAAGCTACATGTAAAAATAAACAAAGTCGTCATTTAACAGGAAGTTGACTTCCGATTGGTACAAAAATATATCCCACCATATGGCATGCCTAAACAAATAGTGTGTTAAAATTTCAAGCACATGCGATTAATAGTTGCTGAGAAATCTTTGACGAAAATTTAGGCTAAAAATAAACAAAGTCGACATTTAACAGGAAGTTGACGTCTGATTGGTACAGAAATAAATCCAACCAAATGGCATGCCTTAACAAATAGTGTGTTAAAATTTCAAGCACTTGCTATAAATAGTTGCTGAGAAATCTTTGAGGAAAATTTGTTTGAAAATTTAGGCTAAAAATAAACAAAGTCGTCATTTAAAAGGAAGTTGGCGTCCGATTGGTACAAAAATATATCCCACGATATGGCATGCCTAAACAAATAATGTGTTAAAATTTCAATCATCTGAGATGAATAGTTGCTGAGAAAAATGTGACAGAAATATTTGTTATGGACAGACAGACGGACGGACACGCAAGGGTAAAACAGTATACCTCCTTCTCCTTTGGAACGGGGGTATAAATATACCACTAAAGACATTAACTATCATCATTATATTATTGGAAAAATACCTGGCTGAAACAAATACATGAATTATCAGTACATCTCTTAAGATTTAAGAGCGTCTTGCAACACAAGTGCCTAAAAGTCTGACACAAAAATTTAAATTGATAATAAACAATATATGAAAAAAGTAAACATTCAAAATTTGATTTTAAAAAACTTTATTTTCATTATTCCCCGCATCCTTCAATTAAAAATTCTTTTAATATAAGTAGCACTTTAAATTCACATGGCACCCGGAACATACATCAACTGTCAATCATTGCTTTCACTATCAAGGTTACCATCTGGTATTGATAATTAAAAGTGGTACACATATACAAAGATTTACAAATAACAAGAATACAATATACAGAACAAGGACTAATGGAAGACAAAATGTGATGCATAAAGAGTTCCAGGTATACAGTATGTGCATAAGGAATGTAGTTTCTACACAGAATAAATTCTTAAATTCCTAAAACGTTTATACATCATACAGTATAAGACAATGGGACAACAAATACATGTACATGTATGTACTTATACCAAAAAGTACAGGTATAGAAAAATATTACAAACGATCAGTGTAAACAAACAGTAATTTAACACATTGAGACAACAAATACATGTATATACATGTACTTATTTCAAAATACTAAGTAGTACATGCATAGCAAAATATTATAAAGACTTCTGTAAACAAACATTAATATTAACAATTTCAAATACCAGTACAATTATAATCAACGTCCATGCACATTAATTCAACATAATTTTTGTACAATAAAAATTCAGTAAAAACTACCAGTAGGACATTAAATAAGGACCCTGCACAATTGGCTACACACTTAGATGCATTGTTTTATAACACATATTTACCCCAGCACTATACTTGATATGATAACACAAGCAAAATAAGGCAGTAATGCCGTTGTAAATTTTTAAGACAGGAAATCAATCATGGCAGTGATTAAGCATGAGACATTGAATATGTAATTAAGCATTTAGCTTGCATTTCAAAATTATTGGAGAAAGGACAACATTGATGTAATAATTTTAATATATCAAAGACTGCAAAGATCAGCTAGATATTTGCGTCAAAAAGTTCTACTAAGCAGATTAAATTCATAATTGCACATCTTGATAAATTTCGATGAATTTTAGCAAATACAGGAGGATATTTCACTTCTATATTCCCATTGGTTTCCATAAAAACCGGCACATAGAAATCCTCCGGGTCCTTTCAGCAGAAAATCTTGTCCAGTGATGACATAATCTGGCAGCAAATTGGAAAACTGAAATATGGTGGCAATTTTAACATGAATGTTGTAGCATTCCATATAATAGATAACAAAGTATAGGGAAATTACAAATAAAGCAAATATTTTTCTTGTCCCTGCATGAAGAACCATATGTATTTGAATAACATGACCTAGCTGTTCTTCTACTAATGTACCTACCGGTGACCGTGTCATGGGAGGAATAGTGGGTGTAGCTAGAGAAACAACATCCATCAGTCCCTCCACAGAGTTCCCTAGAATCAGCAGGGCCAGTCTGCCTTTTCCATGAGGTGCTAGAGTCAAGAGTCCCATTTTACTGTCATTAAATTCACACTCTTCTAGGATGAAGGTCCCTTCTGCAAACCAGAGTCATGCATGAGTACACCCATATTACGGACTATTTGAGGAAAAGAATTATGTTATGACAATAATTATGTTCATGGGATATTCACGCTCTTCCAAATGGTACATTTATATTCTAACATAGAAGTCTAACATATGGTAGAAAGAAATGTGTAACCTTGCTTCTTTGGTCCAATACTGAGAGTATGATCAAATCAATAGTAAAATATGATGCAACCTGATCTTACACTTCCTTTTTGAAAACAATACCATTGAGTAATACTGAATCAAAAGCTGTGTGATGATTATATTGAATGAAATGAAATCACCACAGTAAAATGTACAAAAACATTAAGTCTTGGCAACAAAATTATATTGAGAACATTGTATGTACAACCAATTTGCCACATTTAATACCTTTCTTCTTTATTGGAATTTCTTCAAGAAAGCTGATTGTGACCAGGTTTTCCTCTTCTGATCCCAGAATGATCAAGTTCATGTCCTCTGATATTATAACAAAATGTAAAAAATAAATTACTTTTATAAAAATTTTTGATAAAGATTTAAAAAGCCAGAATTAAAAAGTTGTCAACAATACAGTTGAAATAGTTGCCCCTGTTTTATTTTCGGCCCTTTTGCCCTCGTTGCCAGTAGGCGAATTTAAGAATGGGCGAATTCCAATGTATCAAATTATCTCTCTTTAAACACAACTGTGTCTGGGTGAATTAAAGACGGGGCGAAACTGTTTGCAAGTGTAGAAGGGCGAAAATTACACGTGGCGAAAATAACCCTGTATACATTAGTAACAAATACTAACCAACTGTGGTGGGGTCCACATCAATGTCTTTGATGATCTCTACAGTTGTGTCAGAGGTCAGCAGGAACAAGTTGGCTATATACACTGCCACTGCCAGCAGTCTCGCAGAGTCCTCTGATGTTCCTAGAGTTCCTGAACTCAGACACCAGTCAAAATTTGTACACATAACTGTTTAATTTTATAGTACTGATAACTACATTTGGACATGCAGTAAATGTATTTTAACACTTTACAAACTTACCTATGATGATCACAAACTTGTGCTCAGCCACTCTCCTGGCTGGTCCATAAGTGGAACTATTTCTTCCAGTTAAAGACTTTTCATCACAGATTTTCCAGTTTCCTGTCAGATATTTACTCTCATTAATATTTATTTTGGGATGACTATTTCAAAATTCAGACCTAAAAAAAATACAACTTCAAACTGGAGTTACCTTTCTTTTGACACACAAATATTTTGGAATCTTTTCCCCCAGGCATTTCAACTTTTTTCCCATCTACCTAGTAAGTAAAATTCATAGCATATCTGTGTCAAAATCATTATATTCATATCTAAACAATATCATGGAAACTAAGGTTTACAATCTTTATATCTGTGTGCCATGCGATACCTTTAACACTTTATGTCTATAATTGGTCTTCCTGTTCGGTGGTTCCTGTATGCTAAACCTTGCAACATTTACAGTTTGTAAATTAATAGCATCTCTAGAAATACTTCCCTGCAACAGACAAGACAAAGCTGAATCAATTCAATATATTAGATACGAAAGTATCACCAAAATGGGATTAAATTCTGGCATTGAAGTATTTCAAAGACATTGAAATTGATAAAAGAAAATAAAACATACACAAGGTATACTAGCTCAGGTACATCTTTACCTACGTGTATAAAGATACATGTATCTTACTATAATTTTACTAGTTCTCATTGGAATACTTTGCTGCAATATTTGAATTCCATTCAGCCCATCCCCAAGAGCAGGGTTATAGGCCACAAGGGTAAAGTTCCTGATGTTCTCTCCACTGTACTTATTTTCTCTCTCTTCACTGCAGTCTTTCTCTCCTTCATTGACTTTACACTGATATAAACTCTCAGTAAATCTTGCGTTAGTAAAGTCTCTGATCTGTTGGTCATTAACAACACCTCCATCATTTGTTTCTCTGATAAAGTAAGCAATCTTTATTAAAACCTCTTTGTTAAAAAACTCATAGTACCGTAATAACATTGAAATATATTACATAGTGATTGGATATAATCCGATTGGGCAATATAATGAACATCTGTATTACTAAACAATCCTATCAGGATTATGTGTTATAGATGTTACAATAAATACAGGATTACAAGGTCTTACTTTGTATCCCACCACCAATGCTCTTTTCCACCGATTTCCAAGTAAGTAATGTTGGCTTCAATTTCTTTCATTAGACGATACATTCTGCGTACATAAAATGGATGAACAGTTCTGTCATCAGCACCGATTCTAGCTAAGATTGGAATATCCTGAAACACAGAACATTCTATTTTCAGATCAGTAAAGTTCTTCTACTTCTTTAAATAACTAGAGACACTGTATCAAGAATGGATTTATGGGTATACAAATAAGAAACTGACAAAGTAAAATCTGCTACAAGTGTGCAAAATAATACTAATTAAGGGTCTCAAATAAATGACTTTAAGAACCAACACTGAGTTGTTGTACAGTTCAAAGTGAAATAAAAGTATCAAGCTTTAGTGTTCTCACTCATAACTTCCTCAGAGAATTGATATATAGATTCATTTACCAAGGTATTGAGAGAGATCAAAAATAAGTATGTAATAAGTAATATCCACAAAGAGTTAATTTGCTGGTGCCTGGTCATCATGCCCTAAGTACGGGTACATTAAATGCAAACTCTCTAAACATCATAAATATTTGTAGATAAGCTTAATGACTTTAGACCAAAGGAACAATTTAAAACTAGATGAAATATGTAGGCATGCAATTCTGAATAGTTGGGGTAGAAAGTTAGACACTATAAAATATAGTAAGTATATACTTTACAGGGCATTTGAAAGATTAATCATTAAAGGTAAAACAACTACATGTACCTTTTAAAATTACAAGTTACCATTTATAATATAGTATCTACAATGTTTAATGTAGAACTTTCATTGATATAACTTACTTTGATGTTTGTTATGTGTCTGTCTGCATCATTTTCTGCTATACAAGCTTCCAAGATAAATTTAATTGCTGGATCTACATGACTTGCTGATATATCATGCCTGTAAAATTCATATATTACCGGGGGTATTAACAAATTGGTTAATTCCTGTTTATAGTTGTAGATACCTTCTTTACAGTGTACACTTATAAAATATTTTACTTCTGTAATAAATTCTTCGAAGAAAAAATTCCTAATTGTTTTTGAAATAAAAACTTTTTCTATATATACACCTTTCAGGCAAAATTTAAAAGAAATCACTCTTTTAAATGAGGGTTATCTCTCTTTTAAAAGAGACATGGTACCTTAAATAGAATACCTGTGGTATTTTCCTTTGAAAAGGATAATTGGCAAGAATAAACATCTATTAAAGATTTTTTATTTGTTGGTCATTCTAATTTAACATTAAAATGTAAAAATGCATCCCCCGTCAAAGAAATAATATCCCCACCAATGGATTTTGTCATCTTAGAAAACTGGCACCCATGAATTAATGATAATTATACAGTGAAGTAAAAAACAGAAATTTGATGCAACAAACAAGGCCTCTTTCTGGTAATGAGATTTTCCACAGTTGAAACCAGACTTGGATCAAGATTGAATACATAATCATTTGTATAAGTCATAGTCATTAGAGTCTGTTTTTTTATCAAGACTAATACCATTATAGTATACCGGTATAGGCTGATTATTGAGACTAATACCGGTACATGTACATACAGTACTATACAGCTTCTTTTTACCCAGTACTTTACAGCTTCTTTTTACCTGAAGAAAAGATTACTGTCTCCATATTCTTCTTTTTTGATCCACCCTGCCAAGGTGATCAATCCTAGACCACGGTCTGGGTAGTGTGTGGCCAGGTGCCACGACCCGTGACCACCCATTGAATGACCTAAACATTAATAGGATAAGACATATTCTTCAAACTTCAGAAGAAATTCAATACCTATTAAAAATACAATATGCTAAAACAAAAAATTGTTTTTAGGCATCAAATTGGGTATTGTTGTATACCTGCATATACAACCCTATTTGGGTCCATCTTCTTTGGGACCCAGCTGTGTTCCTGAACAAGATTTGTTAATGCAAAGAGAGCAGAGATAGCAGTGAGAGCTCCAGGACCTTCCCAGTTATGTGCACCATGTCTGAAAAAAAGGCAAATTTCAAAATTCAGCAAAAGTTTTTTTAAAAATCACAACCACATTCAAAATTCTAGAACTAGCTGGTATTCCTTTCCTACTGTGTACTGCAATTGTGTCTTGCAACACTGTAACTATCAGCATCACTTTGTGTCCATAACATTAAAATAATTGATGCAATACTTATTACTCATTGGTAGGCATATAATTAAGGCTATTATTAATTGCATTTAAACACAGTTATAGTGAAATGCCAAAGAGGAAAGAATTTTATTCATATTCAAAGTGTGGTAATTTACTAATCCAGTTCGCTCATAATACACTTTAAAGATGAGGTGAATGAAACTGACTGCTGTAAGCATGTAACCATGTTTTATTGCATTGCTTAATCCTAACAGTATTTAATTTTAAAAAATAGATGTACAACTACATTTACTACATACCTGGTGGGAGCCAAGAGCCAAGCTTTGTCCACACCAAACACATACTCCTCATTCTCCATCCTTTTGTAACTGTCCGCCTGGTTTTGAGGAGGGACGGTTGTTCCATGAAGTGTTAGCAGCACTGGACATAGTTCAGAGTCACACTCCACGATGGGCTCCACAGCAGCCGCCTGCTGTACAGAACCATCATGATCCAAGAATGTAAAGAGGAAAGATTGGCCAGATCTCCTGCATCTCAATTCCAATGCTAAAGAATACACTCCTTCTGAAGTGATGATTTTCACTACAAAGTTAAATTGGTCACAGTCTCCTGAGCTTATCTTTTCCTTTGTATTTTTGAATTGGACGGGAATGTGTGCAGTTTGTCCAGGTGCAAAACTAAAAGGTTTTTCAATAGCTATTTCTACTTGAGTGCTGGTAATTTTTGTCACCTTCACCCACTTGGAATGATGATAGTTGGATATGGGAATGGAAATATACTGACTGAACAGGTGCCCATCAACTAAATCAGGGAGGAACTGTGGGGCTAAAACACGGACTGGGGTGGAATCAACTTGAAATATACACTTCTTTGTGGCAGTCACCTTTGTTCTCAAATGAACATAAAACGTATGGACTCCTCTTGAAAGATGAACACCAAACCAAAACTTTTCCCTATGATATACATCACTAGCTACAGGTATATCATCCACATACACAGTATGTAAGCCAAGACATTGGATAAGTATATTCTGGTCTCTCTCAGTCACATAAATATCACCCACCATCCACCCTTGCCATTCTGTTATGCCCACTGATCCCAGGGAATTTATCAGTTCATTCCACTGAACTGAGGGAGAAATCTGAATTCCATTATCAGCAGTGTCTTGCTTGAACGTTTTCCATTCTACAAGAGTGTCTTTTACAAGCTCTGAATAAAATTGCTCACCCTTCCTGTATCTGTATTTTGAAACATTACGAATTCCACCAAATGCTTCTAAGGGATCTCCATCCCACTCAATTTTTCCTATAACAAATGGGCCAATAAAACTCCAGTCATCAATATAAGTGCTTACAGGTCCTACTTGTTTTGATGCTATCTTAAAACAAGTAGCTGCTTGAGAGGTTTTCAAATTTTTTTCATATATATCTCCAAGTACAGTCCACTTTTTCCAATCTTTAGGATTTTCCAACAAAGCATCTATGTAACATGGCAAAGCTTTTGTGACCTACAATGAAATCCAAGCACATTAAGCAACAATGAAACTATTGAAATACCAGTACAAGAAAAAATTTAGCAAATGACTGACGATAGATTTCATGGAGGTTTCAGTGGTTTCATTGCATAAACATTACATGAATGAAATCTCTATGATCAGCTGATGCTTATTATCTAAACATATTCTTTATAAAGCTATACAAATTAGCTACATTACTGATAAAATATTCAAAACCCCTTTTGAAACTTATTCAAATGTAAAATAAGATGCAGAAAGGTGACTTAATAATGTTTACCACAGTGCCCTTGCTAAACATGACACGAAATAGATTTTAAAAAAAATATAACCAGATCTTAAAGGAATTAACATACAAAAGTGTACAAGTTTGATAATTATGTTGTTAGCAAATGTGCACTAAACTCAGTAAGAATGGATCAATACACAATGAAAGTTTACCCCGCTCAACATGATAATTGCTTGGAAATTGTTTACACAAAAGAAGGGTGTTATACTTATCCTTGCCTCAATGTACACATTGTCAATGAGGTATACAGTTAAGTTTGTGAAACAGTGTTGAATTGCTGCAATGTAAGTATATCGAACAGCAATATAAGACTATTAAATCATATTGAAAACTGCTGAATAAAAAATGACTAAATCAAGCTACCGGTATATGAAATATATAGCTATAATAGCCAAACTATTTAGGATATAGATCGATCGATATATAACTACAGTTAAACTTCGTTATCTCGAACTAGATGGGACTGTCAATAAACATTCGAGATATCCAAGCATTCAAGATATCAATACTCTAAAAAAATCTGGTTGGGACTTACAAATCACCTCGACATATCCATTGTATTCGAGATATCAGAGTTCGAGATATCGAAGTTCAACTGTATGTATATAACAGAGATGCAAGTATAGCTGGCATATGCACAACCTGTTTCTACAGATATACCTTGTTAGAAAGACGTAGATTATCCAGTGATCTTGGTGTGACCTTCTTCAGAGTACATGTTATCTTTTCTGACAATAGGCTTTTCTTTTCCTTCTCCAAAAATTCTTTTCCATGCTGCATAAAATCAAATAAAAAACCACTGACAGATATGATGAAATAACCTTATCAGAAATGTTTGCAATCATTTCTGTTTTTCCAACTCAAATCATCTTCATATCCAGACAATTATAAATATGTTGTGTAGGCTAAGCTAAAACTTGTAGAAATGTTCTCGATATTAAAAAAAAGAATAATGGTGAATAATTTCAGGACTAAATGTCTACCTTTTCATCTTTTTTGGCTGCAAAACATAAATTTATTAACAACACTAGCAGATATACTCTTCTGGCCATGTGTTTACAAAACTGAACATTCGACGCAGACAAGCAGACGTCTTTCTTTTTATCGCAGGTGGTGTGGTGGAGTCATATTAAACTGTACGTTGTAACAATTATAAAAAAGTTTTTAATTCCAAATAACGAGGATTTTGTAGGTTTTTGCAAATACAAATGGCTCAGATTAGAGTATTATAAATTCCTATTGCATTTACAAAATCAATACCAGCCGTTTATGGTAATGTTAATACTTCACGAATAAAAATGGAACAGATTATCTTTTCTGTCTAGGAATCAAAATCAAACAAACGTTTATAAAACAGATATAATTCGATAGATAATAAAAAGATTTAGTAACTAAGAATATCATCCGATCGGCATCCAAGCAAACTTTAACTTGTAAACTTTGGATTATTGGACTTGGACGTGAAACTGGGGGTATCTTAGCCAATATGTCGGGCCAGTCCAGGAATTCTTGGATAAAGAAAGGTATACTTGACAATCAAATCGGGACTTGATGTTTTGAAGATTAATTGTCATATTTTTGACAACACCCATTTCTAAAACCAGAAACAGTATACCATGATTACTGTAATAGTTAGTATATACATTCCTGCTAAAACCTCACCCTATCCCTTACTAAAAAAAAAATAACTAAACTTGATGATTTACACACAAACAAACTTGCACATAGTGCAGTAGTGCAGTAGTCAGGTTGGGCACCAGCCCCCGTTTGGGGGTTTGAGTTCCATTTGGTGGTTAATTGCCTGATTGCTGAACCTATTTCACCTACCAAATGGGACTCATTTTTCGTTCAACTCGGATTACGTTTTTCAGGAGAAAAGGTGCATCATGTTAACTACTGGGGCAAGTACTCTGAGATGTTTGCTTCATGATTTACATTCGTTTAAAAAATTGTATGTGTCAATTTTTTTGCTCATGTGTTTAAAAAAGGCCGAAATGTAATGCACCTTGGAAGTCAGGTATATACAAAGTGTTTATATCTTCAAAAAGATTGATCAAAGTACGACATGGCCTCATTCCTCGAACTCTCTACTTTCGATTTCTATCATCCGAGCAAGTGAAAAGCAATTGCAGCCAATCAAAACAATATATATAGTTCTTGGCATATGGGTATCTTTTTTGTACTATTTATTGTTTAATGATTTTTATTTTATTTTAATTTGATTGGCTCTTCTTTAGATTTTGATTATGAAATGAATTATTTTCTCATTTCTTACGATCAGATGATCCTAAGCTTGTTTCTGGCAAGCAGAAAGATATATTTGAGGACATTCTGGAGGACCGCAGGCACTCCAGTGATGCAAAGTGGGCATGGCACACTCGAGATGTTCCTCTGTATAAATACAGCAAAGCTAGATCTCCAGAGGACATAAAGAAACATGTCATACAAAGTGATAGAGTCAAATATGCCATAGAACAGGCAAGTGAATTGTCGGTATATATGAACATCTAAAGTTGATAACATTCTGGTTGTGTTGATATAAAAATATTCTTGAAAAAAGATTTATCTATGATCAATAAGCTTACATTTTATAAGACTACAAAATTCAATTTGGCAGTATAAATCTAATGATATCTTAATTAGAACGCAGAGACAAGTCAACTGTATTAATTTGATCCATTCTTGCAAAGAAAAGCGTTTCTTTGAAAAATACAAGTAACGAAAGTTTAAACACAAATTACAATGAAAAAATCAGATTCACTTATTGTATTTGGTGAATAAAAACATCTTTTCTTATACATGTATATATTAATTATCATTTATCCTCACGATGCTTAGTTTAATTTTTTTTTCTTTCACAAACAATAGATACACAGTGATGATTTCATTATATATTTGAATGGATAAAAATTGTATTCTTGTTTGGAGATCTCTATTTTGAGGGTTAGAAGACAGTATAAACAATTTACTTAACTACCATGAAGTTTATTTTTTTATGTGAATGGCATGGATTACAGGTCTGTGAAGAAAGTGGGTTGCCCATGGAGGAGATACAGAAGCAAACGATGGAGATCCTGAATGAAATGGCTCACAACCTGAGCATCAATGCCATTAGGGGTTTCGCAGTATTCCTGGTGAAAGTGATGAAGGCACTCTTCAGGAGAATCTATGTCAATGAAGAAGGCATTCAGAAGGTGGGGAGTCTGTATTGCAGTCATTTATCATATTTTCATCCATGAGAACTATTTTCTATTATATATAACCTTGGCTCCTGCGGGCTCATGAACCATATTTTACATTGTGTTTATTAGTATTTTATTATTAAAACTTATAAGGATTAAAGATAAATCTTGAATTATTGTGTGTTGAAAATGAATTCAGTGCAAGGATTTTGTATTTGAAACATCACGAGTGAAAGTATTTACAATAACTTGTTATGATTAGTATTGTCAAATCGGATGATTTTTAAAATTAGTAACCGGTTACTCTCTTACTTTTCCGATCGAATACTCCGAAGATTTTTCGTTACAGTCATAAGTATAGGAGATTGAATGAATTATAGATATGAAGATTATGAACGTAATTTACAATTACAAACTCAAACACAATCGAAATCTACAAAGAATTTTGATTTCAGAAATCTCTTGAAACAGGCAGCTTGTTTTTGCTCAAGAAAATAATTTTATTGAATAATTTTATCAAATGCAGAGTGTCCAGTTAATTGTTGGTTTCCGAATTATCTTTTGATTTTTGTAGTCCCGCCGTATGAAATAGTTTCAATTCTCATAGTTCTCGAATCGTTGATATTTTAAAATATTTTCACGCTTTTGATGTCTGTGATGGCATCTTGCAAAATAATGTTCCTCTGACTAGCAAACTTCTAAATGAGGTACATGTAATTATAACTCAGGTCTTCAATACTTGTATACAAATATAAATTCATAATAAAAGCTATCAATTTTATAAATTGTGAAAACTAATCAAAACAAATCGATCTTATTTGTGAACCACTAGACCGAGTCTAACTGTAATTAAAGTAAGGGAGATGTGTTTGTATGTATCATCTATGTATAAAAAATTTCGACAAATTCACCATGTAAAGTGTATTTTTATTCGGGTAACTGAAAATTAGTTTTACTATCAGATTTTGACATTGTTTGGGGGTTAACCGAGTACTTGTTGACAACACTAATTGTGATACATAAAAAATGAACTCTGTTTAATAGTTAGAGCTATTTTTTTTGTTTTTTTAATAATCAGATTTTTCTTTGGATTACAGGTTCGCAGTACAATCAAGGAATACCCGGTCCTGATCATGCCTACACACAGGAGTTACTTTGACTTTCTGCTCGTCTCATTTGTTTTCTTCGCCTATGAGCTACCATTACCTGTTATTGCTGCAGCCATGGGTATGTATCTAAACACCTGTCCCATAATTAGGAAAATCCCTTTGAAATGCTACAAGCAATAAAAGAAAATGTTGCCAAGACATAAAGGTAGAGGTGAGAGACAGGTCTGCTTTAAAAGGGGCATGGTCCCGATTTTGATCAAAATTATTTTTGCTATTTTAATGTTTACAATGCTTTAGTAAGGGATTTCAAAGAGGCAACCAAAATTTGAGTGCCAGTTGTTGAGTTATAAGCGATTTAAAGAGCTGGCAATTCTTGTTATGTGAACAAAGCTTTTGTTTACATTTTTAATTTTGAAAATTCCTGTCTTAGACCTAAAATAAATGAATTATACATTAAGAGCTGTTTATTTATGCTTAAAGTGAATTAAAAGATAGACAAATCAGCTTGAAAAAAGTTTTTTAGTGGATATTAAACCTATGTAAACAAAAACAGGGCATGAGCCTTGTAATCTCAGTGAGATTCGTCGAGACTGAAAAATTTTGATGGACGTCTCCTTAGATCGGAAGAAAAGGATGTCAAAATTTTATTGTCTTGAGGAATCTTGCTGAGATTAGAGCCTTGTTTACGTGACAAAAACTTTTGAGCCCTGTATCTTGCTTATAACTCTATGACTGACTCTCAAATTTCATTTTATCATTAGAAATGCATTCCTAAGGCATTGAAGATAATAAAAACAAAAAAATAGACTTGGACCAAAATCGTGACTATGCCCCATTAAAGTTCATGTATATTCTTTTAATCAGCCCTTTTCCATAAAAACCGTTTTCTATTTTTTTCATTTTTCTGTACCTTTTATTACACATTTTTAATATCTAATTATTTTTGAAAACTCTTTCAGTACCCTTTATAATAAATATTTTGTCTTATGCATCGAGATGGTAATTTTTTGTATTCAGACTTCAGCAGTATGAAGTTTTTTGGCTGGTTGTTGAGAAATTGTGGCGCTTTCTACATCCGTCGCAGTTTCGGGGATGACCAGCTGTACTGGGCGGTGTTCACTGAGTACGTGCAGACTCAGATTTGTAACGGAGATCATCCAGTCGAGTTCTACGTGGAGGGAACACGCAGTCGAACACTCAAATCCTATTCTCCGAAGTTTGGTATGTTAGTGTTATGCCTACAAATGCTGTGTATATGATATCTTCATGAACCTTATCAGTAGTGCAATTTAAAAGCAAATTTGTTTACTTTTAGAAACTTTCATGGAAGTATGTTGATTTTTTAAAACTTAGATGCACTTCCATTGAGAGAATTATATATCAGTTTATTTTTTTCATAACTGCTGTGTCATTTTACGAGGACCTTAAAAATATGTAGGTGTCTTTAATTGTCACCATTTATGAGTAAGATGACAATTATTCACTGCAGCTAAGAGAAAAACAGGTCATGTCATGCTAATAAATTAATAATGCAATGTAATAAACAAAACACCCACTTATAGTTCTTGTACGAAACAAAATACATTGAAAAATTTGTTTGATTATTGACTTCTGAGTCTTCAGTTTTAAAATTGAGGTATTAATCTTTGATTTGTCCATCTTTTCATTATAGAAAATATCATAAACAATGGTGCCTAAGATACAATACAAATCTGAAAATTTGAACAATTTAATGTTTATTGTAAACAAAATACTGATGTATATGCAGTACATGCATTAGTAAAATCATGAACTTCCTCTCTTTACCAATGCATGTTTTTGTTTTTTTATGAAACATAATTAATTTTGTGACAATTCAGACAATTCTTTTAAAAGCAATTTATTTAATGTTGTGAATATGTATTATGCATATGAATTTTACTGATCTCAGTAAACATGGTAAAATTCAGCAGCACATAAAAATAACTACTCCTCATAATACACTATGCACTGTTTAAAAATTTTAAAGAACAAAGATATAATAAGAATTTTGTTTTTTAATTTTGTCAATCTCTCAAAATAGTCTTATAACTTTTCTCAATATAAGATGTACATCATTCAGATTAGGAACAGATTAGGAACAGTTAGCTTACATGCATACAGTGGTTTTAATGAACAGTTGAGGATAAAGCCAATTTTTATTTTATTTATAGGTATGCTCTCCGCCTCCTTAGAACCCTATTTTAAGGCCCATATTCCTGATATTATGGTGTTCCCAGTCAGCATAAGCTATGACAAAGTTCTAGAAGAGACTTTGTATGCATATGAACTACTTGGAGTTCCTAAACCAAAAGAATCAACAGGGGTAAGTGCTGGTCATAGGAATACTATGGAACTATTATCATTACATGTATTTGCAATGGCTCAGTTTTCGAGATTTTGTGGGTACCCCTCACCCAATATGAGATAACATCCCCTGACCCCAACAAGTTATAAAACACATTCTTTATTCATTTTATGTACGGTACAACAATATCCACAAAATTATGCCCCAGAAACCGTTACTAAACATTAACAAACAACAAATATTAGCCATAATGAATGAAAATGATTCCACAGTATGTAAATAGCAAAACCTCATGTGGTTTTTTTTGGCATGTATGGAAAATTATTGAAACACCTGAGGAATATTTGTTGAATGTAATTCCCTTGCAGTGTGTACATGTATATGTATTTATTTGAACAAGTACAGGCAGGTTGATTTCATTTCTTTTGATTTTTTTTACAGGCTTTGTTAAAGGCAAGAAACATTTTAAATGAAGATTTTGGAAATGTTCATATGTACTTTGGAGAGCCCATCTCAATTAGACAATACACAACAGGAAAAATTGACAGAAGTGTTCATAGTTTAGCTCCAAGGCAAGTGCTACTTATTAAACTGGCATGTTTTTGCGCATTCTAGTAAAATACAGCATATTTTTACCTTTCATGAAATTGTTTCGATACCAGTTATTAAATTGAACACAATTAACAAAATACAGACAAAATTTGTTAGATTTTTCAAGGAAAATTTTATTTTTTAAGCGATTTTTCTGTTTTCGGCAAGTGAACATTGACATTGTGCTTTTTTGACGTTATGATAAAATAAAACTTTGTAGGAGTATGATATGAGAAATAACATAGAAGAAAAAGTAAAGAGTGTATGCCTTTGAAATTTTACATACAGAAAAATGCTATCTTCAGGGTTATTTTTCTCAATTTCTAAATTAATCCATTGTGCCAATCTACATTTGTAATATTCCAAATACATGTATATAGCAAAATGTGGTGCATTTTGATATTTGAGATGACCCCCACTAAAAACTAGACAGTAGAATTTAGTATTTATTACTTATAAGGTAGAAAATGATATTACTATATATATATAATCACATATTACAATTTGAGGAAAATCGCTATCGTAGTATTTTTTTAATCTGCTTCAAAGTGCGGAAAATGACAATTTCCTATATATTCCTATAGTAAATGTAGCTGTATTTTGAGATGGCCCCTAAAATGAACCAGATGGTAGATTTTCTTGAAACATCGCAAATATATATGTAATAGAGTTGATGTAAATTACATATGGTTGAAAAATAGTTTTACTATTGTAGTTTTTACACCAAAAATCCCAAATCGGCCTCCGTAAACCAGAATTTTACACCAACATCTATGACCACAGAACCATTTGATGTACCGATAAATCATAAATATGACACAATGTAGTAAACAAAATCATCAATCAAACTATTCATAGAAAATCATTGCCATATCTGAAAATCTGCTACTTTTTTCATACATTTTAGATACATAGCAAGTCTGTCTAAGGAAGAAACTGAACTCCTCAAAACCCTGAGCTATGATGTAGTCATGAAGCACCTGAAACACATGGTTATCTCCCCTTGGTCCCTGATCGCCTCTGTCCTGGTGCAGAACAAAGAGGGCATCACAGTCAAACAGCTGACCAGGGAGGTGGAGTGGATCAAGAGGCAGGCCTTCAACCTAGGGGCATATATTGATTGGCCAGGTAGTCATTGCATGGGTTTAACAAGCTTTCGAAGTAGTGTACACAGTACACATCCAGTTGTACCTCATGTGTAAAGACCATTCACACTAGCATTCATGAGAAAATTTCACTTCACATGAGTTTTTTCTGTTTGTTGAGTAAAATATTTTTTGCCATGTTTCACAAACTTTTCAAATGAAATTATTGTTGGGGACAGTTGCATTTTAACACAGATTTACAAAATAAAAAACTGTGACGATCGGAAATACTCATTGATCAGAATTAAGATTTACTCAAACGTGTGACTCAGTCTGACAAAAAATTTTTTTTCTCTGGTGCAGGCAATGAAACAGCAGATGATATCATCAGAAGTGCTCTTTTTCTGCATAAGAACTTTGTTCAGGTTACCCCAGAGGACGTGATTCAGCTGGTCTCGGTGGCAGCACCACATCAGAAGGGTCAGGATGAACTGATGGAGTCCGCCGCCCAACACATGGTCCTCACTCTCTACCGAAATCAACTCATGCACGTCTTTGTCCGAATTGCCATGGTTACCATCAGTATTAATGCATGCCCAAATGATACTCTGGATATAGGTCAGTAGATTTTGCTTTTTTTGCTCAATTAACACCTACCGTACATTAAAAAAAGAATATGAATTTTTAATCAAAAGATAAGGAAAACAAGAGCAAATATATTATGTATACTGGTACATGTTATATGATTTGGTCACAAAAATCCATGCACATTTACTTCTTTTTTTTAATACCTGATATAGTTTTTTTTTTAAGATCAAAAAAATTAATTTGTAATGAACTCTTCTGATAAATTACTAGCACTTTGTAACCCTCTAACTATACCAACCAACTCTGATAGTCTTTGTTATATACTGTTAATTTTTATTTCAGATGAACTTTTTACAAAATACTTCTTCCTAGAGCAGCTCCTAAATAGAGATTTCATCTTCAGACCTGGTAGTACTAAACAGGTACTGTTAGTCTTTCATTGCAAATGCCATATTATGATTATGAAATAAATTTGCCATAAATAAGTTGCCCTTTTCATATCAACACAATACTGAAATTTCCATTTTTTCTACTGAAAATTAGAGGAATGTTCTGTGCAGCTATAAATTGTATGAAATATCTAGTAAACAGCTTTAATACAACATTTCCTAATATATTATTTAAAATAATGCGGATATGTGTGTATTCAGGTCATCGTGCCGTAATTTTGCTGCAATATATTGACTCCTTATTTGTTGATTTTTCAGGACTTTGAAAATGCATTGTTGACTCTGACTCACAACTGTGGAGTAGTCATAGAAGACAACCAAGTCCAGATCAAGAGGTCCCAGAATAAATACACCACTTTCTTTAGTCAGATGTTTGAACCTTTCTTATTAGGATACTGGGTGAGTCTCCTTTTGGATCGATACATGTATTTGAAGTTTTGACTTGCTTGCTTGCTATGTTCTCTTACCACTGTACAATGTGGGATTATGGTAACATGAAAAGTAGTAACTTTATGATAAATATTAATTTTGATTCTTTAATATTTACCATACTCATCATGTTCATGTTCAAAAATAGCTTGATATTCTTTAATTTTGTTGAACATTTTTCTTTGTACTGTGCTCAGGCACTGAAACTTTTCTGTGTGACTATAGGTCACCAAACAATTCAACCTCACTTTTCTTTGTAGATACTCGGTCGCTGCATTTTATCTACTCAAATTGATGTTCACAACAAACCAATAGCCAAGCTGACAAAGACAATATCCCGAGAAGCTCAGTCATTGGGGGCTCGTTTGTTACGCGAGCGATGTATTCGTAATCTAGAAGTTCTTTCTCTTGACTTACTAGGCAATGGGCTTCACGCTTTGATGCATATAGGGGCAGTGAAAAAGGAGAGAAGGTCTGTATCATTAATTTTCATAATCATTCAGATAATTATATGGTATATAAATACATGTAGATGCAACTACATTTATATGATTTTGATGTTGAAGGGTTATTATAAAGTGTAATTTTGTTTGTTTCAGAGATGGGCAGCCTTACATGTACCCCAATACTATTGTTTTAACCAATATCTGCTCACAGATAGGTAAGAATACTATGATTTGTCTCAAAACTTATTGAAGCATATATATACCGGTACATGAACATGTGGAACTTCTTCTAATAAATTAAAGTCTTTTACTAACATAAAAATTTGTTTTCTATTTCCCTCTTATAACAGATATACATACACAATGACATGTAAATGATTAGATATTGTATTTTTGTTTGTTTCAGAAACATTTATTGAAGTTCCTCAGATTCCGACAACAAGTATTAATGTTGAGTCAAAGACAGTTGTGATTACTGCCAAACTGTAACTTTACTGACAATCCGTGACTGGTAGGCACCATTGACAGTTTGTAATCTGTGATTACTAAAACAAATGCATGTATAAGTATTGCTGATTCATAACTTATTTCACATAACAATCTATCTCAAAGATTCATATGTTTAAATGTCTGCAAATGATACCCGAAGCTGTCTTCTCTGTTAAATTGATTTCATACTAGACGGATCAAGGCAATCATGATTTTTTTTGTAGAAATGTTATCAGCACATTTTTTTACCATTTTTACAATGGGACATTAGGTTTTTTTTTCAGCTTTCAAGAATGGCTTTATACATGTTTGTGTTTCTTGACTGTATATGATAAATTTGGGCATTGTTATAATAGTAATCATGGCAATGTTAAAGTGTTCACAAATACTGGTTCGGTGACAGTACTAAACAATTGTGTGCTTGGACACCACTATACACAGTCCTGCTCATGTTCAACAAGGCATACCGAGTTTATTTATCATGTTTATTGACATATTGAGTACTGTAGATTCCTAATTGAATGCGAGGAATTAATATTTGCGTACAATCGGATTTTAAAATCTCGCTAATATTTTCTGAGATTTGAGAACTATAAGAAATATGGATAAAAGTTTTACGTTTGAAATTTTATGTTCTCGTGATTTGATACAAAACAGCAGGATCGCGGAAATAAGTACTTGCATATCATAATACATGTACAAGTATAAGGAATTTACAGCATTTCTTATGTTTCCAATTTACCATAGCTTTTTTTTTTATCTTTTTTAACTTGAAGTAAATGGATACAGAAAACATATGCATGTATTTTGAAAACAATATCAATACAATATTGGTTTAAACAATGATATTGAATGAAATGATAATTCTGTACAAAAAATGGTTAAAGACTAAGCATTAGACATATAAAACATTAAGAGGGCTGGATGGCCTTGGCCATTTTTTTAAGGCTATATTTACCTTTTTTAGACGAAGAGCTCTTTATAAAAATAATAGAAAACTGTTTAAATTTTAAAGCCAAAATACATGTATATGGGTTTTTCCTTTATCAAATGATAGTTAATGACCAAAAACATCATGTTTAAAGGATTAAGGCAGATCTGATGGTGAATTTACGTCCCCAAGATGTGAAATTATAACAGGGGATAAAGTTTATGTGTTGAGTGGCAAACAAACAACAACTGTGTCTCAGTCTGTTGACATGTGTCAATGCTCTTTACTTTATGGAGAAAAATACACTAAATATGGTAGACGGCACGTATTACATTACAAAATCTTAATTATAGGTATTGTGAATTATTATTTAAAGGAAAGGAAATTACATAAGGAAAATAACATTTGAAAGTAAACTGTTTTGTTTTTAATGTATTTGTGTATTAGTTAATGAGACAAAATGAAAAACAAAACTAATGTGTTAAAGTTTGTACGTTATTTATTTACCAGAAATTATAACAAAAATTTAATGTTTAAAAGATAAACTAATACATGTAAATAATAGCAACAACTTTTACCTCTGACAAAGCATTGAATCTTGTTAGAATACTGTGGTTTATCATCTTTTATTGTGGATTTCAATTGTTACATACCAGATCCACAAATTTAAATTAAATGTTCATTGAAGTTAATAAATGGAGATCGATTGGTAATGGCAGAGCCTTGCTCCACATTTACTTTTCCTTATTACTGTGTGTTTTATGAAATCCAGAGAAATTGATATTCATAAATATTATTGAAACAACAATACATGTATATATCTTATTAATGTATAATGTACCGGTATATACATTTATTTCAATAATGTTGGCTAAATTCCACCAAATTGAATATTACTCCTTGAACATCAATGCTGGATCCATTGAATAATTCACTGTTTTTACATCCTTCAAGTTGCAGGGTAAAATATGAAATGAATCAATTTATATTTCATTAAAATGTATACTTATACGAACATTTTACCAAATATCTTTGCATTTCACTGATTTTGGAATGGCATGAAATCCTCAAATGAAATAAGTTAGAAAGTGCAATAGACATTTTATGTTATACTGTTCACAATATGATTAAAAAAATAAACGCATCAAATTTGATGGTATATATATATTTTTTTCCAATATGTAAGCCTAAGTTTGTACTATACTTTTTGTTTTTCAATTAAATTCTTTTTGTTGTTGCAATGTTTAGTGTAAATAATAATAATTTTTTTATTGTTCATTTTTGTATAATATGCATTATTCCAATAAATTGTCATGTGTATATTTGTTACCAATTTGTATTTGAATTGAGGACATACACACTTGTAAAGACAAGGAATTGATGCCTTTTGAGACATACTTTAAACAAAAATTATCCACTATACAGGTACATGTAGAATTAATACATCAGATAGTTTCTACTGAAGCTAAAAACCATAAAATTAGAATAAAACAAATACTGCTTTGTTAGATTCTACACCCACTGTAATAAAAGGTATGGACAGCAGTGAGGGGTAGAGGGTCCTGGAAATTCAATACATAAAGCTGGTGATAAAGCAAGTGTCAAAATAATTAGGTTTAACTGTACTGAAACAGAAAATGGTACCAGGAATGATGTGTAAACCACCACCTTGTCAATGATCTGCTCTCAAGGCTGTCAAATCTCCGAAATTAAAAAGCTTGCAGTATCATTCAATCCAATACATGTAATCTCTTAGTTCCTTTAAAACAGACTAGAAAAGTTCTGAAAATATGATGATATTTCCTGTCTTTAGTTCCTCAACAGAAAAGAAAGCTATGATGATGTTTTTTAATATTGTGTTATCTGACCACTTGTCCATTATGACACAATTCACCAATCTTTCTGGGTAGGTGTCTGGCTGTGCATGCCTTTCTGTATGGCTGATTACTGTCCCTTCAGCTGGTGGTAGTATTGTTGGTCGTCTGTCTGGGTGGAGATCTCATGGGTGACCACTTTTATGACTGGTGTGGTGGTCGGGATATACTGAGTCTCAGTCACCGTGTACACTATGCCCTCCTTGAACGTCTTTAGTATATACAACAGTCCACACACAATCAGAAGAAATCCTACAAACACCACACACACCTCAGTATGAACAATATCTTAGACTACAGCAAATCCATCTGTAGTGGACTTGCTTACTTACAAATTGGTGCAATAGAAGGAGAGATTGTTTTTAAATAAAAGAGAGAAAAAAAGTTGTTTTATTTTCACATGATCATGCATACACATATGAAGCTATTGCATGTGCAATTTTGCTGTCAAGGCCCCCATTGATTTTGTAACATTGCTACACAAAGCCAGTGTAAATACCCTCTTATTGACTATAGTTATATACTAGATGTAGAATTATAATTAGCATGATCATAAGATGGTGTTTTTGGTTCAAAATATTAAAAATCCTGTTTTCCTGAATTCATTTCACCTGCACAGAAGTATTAGCCACTTAACCAATTGATCCACTAATACTACACAAATGAAATGTTGGGAGTTCTTTTTGACAGAAAATAAAAAAAAAGATCAATGATAAAACATCATGGTTTCTATCCCAAGTTTAATTAACAGTCTCTACCGTAATTCTCCCTAATTTTGAAATAATTAAGGTGAGGTCTTAGGCCAAGTTGTGCTCACCACTGACGATACTCAGGACGATCCTCATCCCTTCCAGGAACACAGGGAAGGCGATCAGCAAGTACAGGATGCCTTTCTTCCAGTTGTCCACCCACATCACCAGCTGCCAGAAGAAACAGCAGCATCCCTCCTGTCTGAACGGAAAGGTCAATCAAAGGTCAAGGTCACTATCACCCTCACACATTTACACTCATTTTGAGTTTTATGTTAATTTGGTATGAAACAATTTGAAGAGCTTTCTGTAATCAACACGATATTATAAATTACAGAATGCATTTATTTAGCCAAAGTTAAGGACAGCTATGTGTACCCGTATTTGTTATTGTCTTAAAAATGGCTTCTTGAGATTTATTGTATGTATTTCTTTTGTCAGCAGAATGCCCCCCCCCCCTCTTTTCACCCCAACGGTGTGGGATGGGGAGGGAGGGGTGGTTATTTCCTTACCTGCAGCAGGCAGATTTGTTGATTATCCATGTTGCTTCAAAAAACGTTACAACCACTGAAGCCCCTCTGAAAGAGAACCGTGGATATTGTTATACATTGTCACATCTAAGGACTATAATATTACTGGTTACACCAAGTAACAAGAATTATAATTCTATTTTACACCCCCACCAGTTTTCATCACGTCGTCGGAACCCATGAGATTTCCATCCGTTATACAACAGTATCCAGTTGGTTCGGACTTCCGACGACATTCCTCATTATTGAGATAAACTTTTTCTTTGGTCATTTTTATTTACTAGATAAGAAAATCACAACTCACATAAGATAGAATCCGACATACTGTGTGGCTCTGTTTTTGTCCTGGACGACGTAGATAGCTGCTGCCCACATCACTACAAGAATTAAACCCCAGTCGTGGTGACCATTGATTCAGCATTCCAACCCCCCAACCCCCTCCCCCTTTTTTCCAGTCCTTTCTCAAACGAAACTTTTAAAAAAGATCAATGAACCACCTCTGAACTGTCTTACAAATACCTGCTAGGGTAGCCAGAGTTGACAGTCTGGCAATGATAGTGATGTTACGGAGGAAGGGTGGGGTTTTGGTGGGTGAGGTGGTCAGTATACGGTCCTTCTCCCTGGCACTCATGGTCAGATTACACCATTTTGTCCTATTATAATGTAGTCAACTGAAAAAAGAGTCATGTATTTATAATCTAGAACACACCAGCCATATCATAGCAAATGCAATGATTACTAAGTATACATAATACCGCGTTCAATAAATTGCTGAAGTAAAAGCTCCCCCTTCTTCACAACATGATGCATAAGTGAATTACAAAGTAGCTTTCATGTTTAGCCATGATGCAGTTATAAAATTTGTTCACTACACTCATCGTACCTAACGAAATTTATTGTGATATAAAACATAAGCTAGTTTAAATACACAAATCAGATATCCACACATTCAAAATTTAAATGTCCTACCCTTTAAGTTTCAATATTTTCTTAATAGATACAGCAATTGAGCAATACCCGTGAGCCATATACAAAGAAAGAGAGAAGAAACACCACCCACCTGCCCCATCCAGCAGTTTTGTGAAATTTCCATGAAAATTAAAAACCTTCCATTATCACTTATACTTCTCTGTAAAAAATATTCATATTATCAACTGTTTCTATAATTCATGAAACACGTTTCAACGACTAAAATCAATGATAATCCTTATAATGGATCGATTGATGGTCTTTTTTGTCAATGTTGGTTAGTCAATGCCCCAATATGCGGCATATGCCTCCATGCAAAGCCACCAGCTGTTGCACAGCCCTGTAAATTGTTATCGTAGGCAAATCTATATTTTTGTATATACATATTTACCGAACCGTATCTGTATCAATACGTAAAAGATGCATAATAAATGGCGACCTACCAATATCATCGAGTATTACAGAAAATTATAAAAATTTACAATAATCATATGCATATTATGTGATCATAATACCACTAAACATTTTATTCATGAACTAATTCCTGCATAATTGCATAGCAATCGCTCTTTCTACATGTAATTACACACGGCGTCTGAATTAGTTTAACTGACGTTAACCCCGTTGTTTCTGGTATACATGGCCCCCATCAATACTCTAATAATGATGCGTCCTTACGTTGCTCTCAGTAGGTACCTCTTCTAAATCTTGTCATGACTATAGTATTGTTGATTTCGTAATTTCTCAATTGACAACCGCTACTACATTGGTGATGTTGTATTTTGTCTACAAGGTGCTTATGTCTGTGCATTGCCGATGTTGTATCAGACTATCTGTTGCATCATATCCACTAGGTTTTTCCACTGCTCATGTCTCTTCTTTGGTGATTTTGTACCTGTAGTATCATGTTTGTGAGGTTTTTCTACTTGCTAATGTCAGTACTTACGTGATATTGTACATGTTGTATCCTGTTTACTAAGTTTCTCCACTTGTTTATGTTATTACATTAGTGATGCTGTGCCTGTACCTGTTGTATCCTGTCCACTAGGTTTCTCCACTTTCTTATGTCACTATCTTGGTGATGGTGCACCTGATGTATCTTGTTTGCAAAAGGTTTCTACTAGGGTTTTTTTTCCGTTGGTTCACCCCACCCCTTTCCCAACCAACACCGCAGTCCCCTGCAGGACTATATACATATATACATATGCACACGGATCTTATTGCAAAAAGAGAAATGTTATGTTCACATGGAAGGTACATAGAATACTATGGTCTTGGGTACAGAATATCCCAGACTCCTATCGATCGATGATCCATCGCATACCCGTCACTAGTTCCACTTGTACAGATTGGAACGTGGACCAAGCTTGTGAATTCATGTCAACATGGAGTTCAATTTCTTTTCTTTTTTTTTCAAAAAATATCCAGCAATTTTTGAACGCACGAAGAGGGTAAGCGGTTAACATTTGATTATAAGGATCAGTAGGTTGCTGTTCAGCTGGCTTAAACCTGTGTTGCTGAAAGATCGTTTAATACATGGAACTTGGAAATGTATAAAGTTCAATGTGAGAAAAATCTGTTAGAATAGCTTAAACTGTAACTTTGCCGATACAATTCATGAATTTATTACCGTAAGAAGATGGGTGAATAAGATGGCGCAAATGGCTATTGGTGTAATCGTAAAATATAATTTCAATTTTGTTTCCATTCAAATCTTTTTTTTAATAATGTACTATAGTATAGAATTGTAGTTTTGCAAAAGCATAATTTCTAACCATGGTCAGTTTGAATATTTTAACAAACCTCCTGATCTGCTATTAACCATTACATGGTCAATTTGGTTCCGTTCTCTTCCATTAAGAGATTCCCATGCGAGTTTATGTATGTCATGCAGAGTGCTTGAAAAGAGTTCCACATGCGACCAGGTTGTTTAAAGCACACATTTCTGCTAGCCTCATCCCGTTAATTCATGCTGCCTGATCCTTCTCGTTCCATCCTTTATTTACAGTTCTAACTTTTGCATTTGCGCCATCAATTACCATTTGTTTGTCATGTTTTAGGACCTTTGCTCGCTGTCTCTCTCTCTCTAAGGGCCCTAAAGTAAATCTACTATTCAATAAGGGGATTTTAAACATCGGGCTCGGAAACATCGAGATCTCCTACCCTGGAGGAAAAAGGTGATCACCTCCAGTACATGTCGGAGAATCGACCGGGGGGTGGGAGGGAGCATAGTAATTGTTAACAGTTGTTCCACTGATCCTGGTTTGTCTCCTAGATGTGTTACCAGCCAAACTTCGTCTTCCCATGTGCCCTTGCGAAGTTAGCCTGGGTCCGTATGGTGCCCAGTATCCGTTTGCTTCTACGTGGAAGAGGCATTGTATAGGACAAGTTGTGGCTATGTACTCGATTTACATACAGCTTCCCCTTTTGTATTAATATTGCTAGCCAACGAAGGGTTGGGGGGGGGGGGGGGGGGACGAGAGGCGACAAGCACACAGACACAAACAAACAAATGGGTATAGTCCACTAATGCATTTTCCATAGGCAGTAATGTTAACGTTCGGGTTCATAGCTCCGGCCCTAATTTTCGTTCAGCAACGAGGGACCTCTTGAATGAAAGCTCATCAAATTGTCTCTCCCCCGTTAAAATTTCATGGTGTGAAGTCAGATTCGTTTTCCCGCAAAATGCGTCTGTATTGAAAACCTCTGAAAATGAAAGTAAAAGTAGGGAATTTCACAGTTTTGAAAAGGGTGTACTTCAAACAATTTCAACTCTTTCCTTCAAATGATAATTCGATTTTGACAATTGCTTTTAAAATTGCAAATCCTCTTTTCAGACAGGTGTCAAGCATTCTGATTTAAAATGTCCCAATAAATGAATATCCACTCTGCAAGTATAGGAACTATTTTGCTTAAAGGCACTACTTTGTTGTCCTACCGATTCTAAAAATAGTTGGAGGGATATACCCAAATAAGAGGCATATAACACTGCATATGGTAATTATAGTATCCTGTTACATAAGCAACATATGGACTAAAGAGCAATATTTACATTCCACATGCTACGGCAGTTATAACACTGTAATACACACAGGGTACTCATAGGTTAAAATGACGAGTTTTACTATGACGTCACAAACGCTGAATGCTGTAAACTGCAACGTCTCAAGCGAAAATCAAAGTTCACGCTTGTGGCTATTACAGTGGCTCTTCCATTAATATGAACTTACCCTTAGGATTAGATAGGAATTTTAAGGTATAAATCACATTTGCACACAAGGCAAGAAGTTACAAAAATGTAAATATAAGCATTAAATAATGATTTTTTAAAAGATACATCTCATAACTGCAGCGATGTGTGCATACAAATTTTCATTACTCAATTTGTATGCACACAGTTTGTATGCACTGCAGTTATGAGACTGTATCTTTCCAAAAATCATGATTCAATGCTATAATATTTACATTTGCAGATATGTTTCCTTATATATTTTCATTTGCAAATATACTTCCTTATTTGAACCTATATAATAGTGAAAACGTTCAATTCTGTGTGAACGTTTCCGTGACGTCACAATGATAACCGCAAGCGCTTATCGCTTGGATTATTGTAAACATAAAATCTCGGTAATTTTAACAGTTCTGAACGATTTGTCTCTCTCAAACGTAAATATAAGTAATAAACAGCAATGTTAAAAAGTTCACCGGGATATGAAGTTGGTTGGTACGTGATCAAATCTACTGAGAAGCCCTACGGGCTTCACAGGATTTGATCACGTGACCAACCAACTTCATATCCCGGTGAACTTTTTAAATCGCTGTTTATTTCTTAAATGAATAACTCATGGTATACAAGATAGATAACCAAAATACAGTACTACGGTTGCTCTTACGCAGAAATTGAAAAGTTAAAAAACAGTGCAGCTACACGCTGCAAGAATTGTCACGGGACTTCAAATTTTGGTCTCCACGGAATCATTGTATTTTGAAACGGGGTGGGAATCTTTGGACTAATTGCTAAACTAACGGTTATGTATAAAATTCACTACAATCTTGTGCTACCACATCTCAGTGATATTGCTAATATTTATAGAAAAGATATAGTACTCGTTATGAATACATGCAATTCTATACCTCGTAGAGTTATGTACGATACATACATGTATGAAAATCACATATTCCAGATGCTATTAACAAGTGGAACTCACTAATTTCGGATACCAAGAAAGCAACATCCATCCGTTAATTTAAAAAAAAAAAGCATTTCGAATAATTCCAGTGATACAAATGTTCCTAAATATTTCCTTCATTGTAAAAGAGTAACTAACATCATTCATACAAAATTAGGGCACATTTGTTTACTGAATTATGATTTACATAGAAGAAATATTATTGTTTCTCCAAACTGAATATGTGGAAAGATAGAAGATGTATATCACTTTTTATTTGTTTGCAAAAGATTTTCGAATGCATTTAATACTTTATTCAACGAACTATTCCAAATACACGCATATTTTTCTATGGGGTAATGATTATGAAACTAATGTTAGAATTTTCACTGCTGTGCAAAAATTCATAACCAATTCTCGCAGATTTACATAGCTATAATATTGTGTTTTCATATATTTTCTTTACCTTTCTTTTTTTTTTTTTTTTTTTTTATAGATAAATCATATTTTATGACAATTGTAATTTATTTGTGTTAGGGTGAGAACCTAGTGAGTTGTTAGAACTTGTGTTCAAACCCATCGTGAATAGTAGATAAATAAGATACGTTCCAACCACATCTCTACACGACAAAAAGAATCAGACAATTTTAGGACCAGATGAACCCCACTCTTCATATATTTATCATTTCTCCACCCGGTGATTTTAAAATACGTCGCCCTTTTGCGGTCATGGTAATAGCTTAATAAATGATTATAATTTTGAGGCTTTGAATAATCTGTTGAGTCAAATATTGTGCGAACTCAGTTTGACATGTTGGTGAATGGCTAGATGGTCATGGCCATTTCTAGGCCATACTGGTATTTACCTCCTTATGAAGAAGAGCTCTGTATAATGATATAGAACAATGCTCACATTTCTAAAATATTGGGTTTTTTTTTTTTTACTAAATTATAATTCATGAACAAACATGTCATATGTCAGAGTTTAAGGCAGATCTGATGGTCAATTTGTTTACCACCCAGCCTCCTTAACGATTCTTATTTCCAAACTTTTAGATGCAATTTTGCGTATATTCGAATGTCCCAGGTTAAAGTTTTCATATGAAGTCGAAAACGTTGGTGTTAAAAGATCATCCATAAAAGTTGAATTTCAATACAACTTTTTTCTGAGTGATTTTTGTTTTTCATGTTACCAAGACATACAATGTGTAATATATTTAAGCATTGAATACTTATTTTTGGATGTCGTCGGTCCTGTAACACATCAAGCGGTGCAGACAAATTGAATACCGCGCGTTAGCACGGTGTGATAATTTTTTTGCATCGCTTGGTGTGTTACAAAAATGAATATACTCAAAACACATGCAGACGTTTACATTTGTGCACAATGCGCATGAATTATCAAAGTGTATTCATAGAAAATTGAACGTCGCAGATTTCCAATGCAAACATAAGGGGAAATATACACTGAATGTAAATATTTTATAATATATCCCTTTGTGCAACTCATTTGAATATCATATGATTGCGTTATTTTCTGACATAGAAGTTAATGTAAGGGAATTGAGAATAATGAAAGAATAGAATATATTTAGGAAATTATTGAGTTACTATGCATATATAGATACTCAACGTATTTCTGAGCGATTCAGTTTTTGATATCTTAATATGAAATATAAAATCCCGAGCTCTCATGCTCAATTGTACACCCGATACCTAAATATTGGTCTCTAATCATCTTGTTTTTTTATTCATGGTCAGTAATATAAAAAAAATTTCGATAGGTTAATGAGGTGCTCCATTGTGCAAATTCATTGGATGGTTTTAAATGCAGAATGCAGAATATCATGAAGTAAGATTTTTGCATACTCAGTATTACGAGCCAAAGTCTGTTCTAGAGAAGAAAAGCCATGGAACCTTTTGGACATGTCATAATTTCTATGTCTTAATCGTAGTTAGATCATAAAATAAAGGAAAAATTTGTCAAATTGTGAAATAATTCTAATTTAGTTGTAGTAACGCCACAAACAAACTTTTCGGTCATCTAAATGTTTTAAAAATCGTCCGTATCTACGGAATGAAGTCATTTGTAGTTATTTTCATTTGATTAAGGCAGTTTTTAAATTTGTATTTATTATAAACATGTTAAAATCAAAATGCACTCATGAAAATTTTTAACTTTTTTTGTATCCTTATGTCAGACATGATTTAAAATCGACCCATATACCGAAACACAATGTCCCGGTCTACATTTCCTGTAAATCAAGAGAGTCCGTGTTGGTCAGTGAGTCCATTTGTTCATTTGTGTCCGTGTCCGTGGCTGTGTCCGTGACAACATCACGTCCCGATAACAAATCGGCGCCGGGTGGATGGGCCAGCTATCTAGAAGCAATCGTCAGCTTGGTAACAATTGATCAGCATCGGCCTACAAATAATGCAAAGTCTACGTGTAACACCTACCAATCAAGTTATCTAAATTAAATGACTTTTTATGTCTAACACATTTGAGAGTCGATTTAATATATAGAGCCAATAAGCATAGATGAGAACGTGGACTACCGTACCTATGCCCAAAACGTGCTCTATAAATTAACACTTAATTTAATTCTGGTTTTAATGCGATTTTTGATAGGCTAAAGCATTGTTTTATATCGTATAAATTATGTTGCTAACGTCATAGTAAGACAAATGTCAAAAACGAATCAACCCGCCTGATGTTACATTTGAATTTTGTACAATTTGATGTTATTTTAAAGGTCAAATGACTGTTTCTATCAATAACTTAAATTACAAAAAATTAAATCATAAGCAATGAATTCAATATTCATTAGTTTTGTACGATATACAATGGTTTGGGACAATTTACGTTTTTTTATAAACCGCGATAAAGCGTAAACTGTCCCAAACCATTTTATATCGTATAAAACTAATAATTATTGAATTCATTCCTGAAGTAATTTACTGTGTTAAGTAACAAGATAAAGAAGGTTCAAGCACATATCGTCTTAAGAGCTTGAACCCCAGACCTAAATGTATCCTTTTATTTGCTTTTAACTTGATTTCTTTATTATATGCATTGGTTTGCTGTAATTATTTTGTGTAAAAATTAGGGATAGCAATTTTTAACCGGTTAACCTTAAAATATACTGTGCCTTTTCGTACTTTAATTGATAATGGCATGTCAAATGGTCATGATACACAAATGAAAAATATACTATACTCTGCCCCGAGTTTTTGCACCACCACTTTTCGCTTGATATTTCGATAATCATAAATACCTTTGTGCTCAAACTTCGTTCATCCACTAATATGAAAAATGTCCAGATCATCTGTTTTGAAACGCCCCCTCTACCGAAAATAGAAAGTCTACGGGGATTTTGCATTGTATTTGCCATGAAATAGCCCGGATGATAACGTTGAAAAATTGTGTGAGGTATTCCGAGTAATTCCGAATGGAGAAAATATGCAAACATTTCCCTTTATAAATCTCCGTAAGAAATTAGTTTTCGTATCCGTGAATTTTAATGAGTGAAAAATGAAAATGTGTCAATGAAGATACCTTGGATGTTATCCCTTTTATCGATTTCAACTGTATTTCTTTCATAGGTATGTTTATTTTTATTAAAATCATCATAGGAAACTCGTACTCTAAATATAACTTAAAAATTTGCATAATGAATAAAGTATAATAAAAAGAAAAGTATACTGAAAATACATAAAATTGCTTGTTTCTGTCATTTCGTCTAAAAACTTTTGCTATTTACAGTTTTATCGATTCCAATGTAGTAGGACAACTTGTAGTTACAGAAATCTAGTTTTGTAGAATATGATAACCTAGACGCCATATTGTTTCCTAATCGGCAATAATAAAATGCGTTGCCACAATCGCTCGCCGGCGACGCGCGTTCCAGTAATCGGCGACGAAGGCAACACCAGCAAATCAGGTGATGTCGGTTAAATGGAAAGCACGCTACATGAATGTTGTGTAATTATGAAATGATAATCTTTCTGTGATGATCAACTATATAATCATATTCATTTTAAATATAATGATCATGTGCGCGATGAAATCAAAACCTGAGGAGTGAGATACCTTAAATGCTGAACACATTTTTCAACTGAAATATTTTGTGAATTTTTTCATTCTACGTCAATCATCCGCCTATAGCTACGCAATATTTTTAATTATGACGTCACGTGGCGTAAGAACATATAGTGTAATATCAAAAATTTATTACATGAGTGTTATCCACCGTATATTGAGCTAAACATGTGATAAATATTATTTATATCTTTGCGTCCAAACTCCATTTAACAGTAGAACAGGAAGGTTGTTTTATAACAACAACTCTATCGCGTTTCAATACAGGTTTCAATACACTGCTAAAAACTCAAACTCTGCCCACTCGCAAATGCCATTCTATTGCATTGCAAATGACATGAAAGAACCCGGATGATGATGTTAAAAACTGTATTAGGTATTCCGAGAGACTTTTGAATGAATAAAATTTGATTGTCAGCTTTTCTCATTATAAATCAATAGATTTTTTTTTCATTTGTGTCAATTTAAAAAAGGGGAACATCTAGAAGAAGAAATTTTGCAATTATTGTTCTTACATCGATTTTCACTGATCTTTGCTCATAGCTAAATTATGTGTTTTTCTATAAAGGAAATCAACAAAAAGGGATGAAAATGGGAACCTCGGACATACTTAATATTACTTATTAGGTTTGTTATTGACTGTTTACAGAAATTTGTGGGGTTGGATGCCATTGTAGGATCGTAATATTACGTCACGGGCAAAGGGGGATCACTCTAAATATTTGGGGGCTTTAGAGGTATGGTCGAACGTTTGTGTAAAAGATCAGCTCAAATAACGTTACGTCCGCCATGTTGCCGTTTAAATTTTGACGCTCGCCGTTCAAAGAAATTTGTATTATATTGTAAAGCAATCACGTGACGCGTTTCATCCAATGACATCGAGACATTATAGTCCGAGGCAAAACAAAATCCATTACTGATAGCCTCTATTAGATTTTGTTTTGCCTCGGACTATAATGTCTCGATGTCATTGGATGAAACGCGTCACATGATTGCCTTACAAATTTCTTTAAACGGCGAGCGTCAAAATTTAAACGGCAACATGGCGGACATAACGTTATTTGAGCTGATTTTTTACACAAACGTTCGACCATACCTATAAAGCCCCCAAATATTTAGAGTGATCCCCCTTTGCCCGTGACGTAATATTACGATCCTACAATGGCATCCAGGTTTTCGCAGAAGACTGGTGAGGAACGAAAAAAAAAACAAGAGAATTAAGCTATGTATTTAATTGTTATATTATCTTTTGTTTGTTTACATAACAAACTTTAGGTCCTCGGCAAAACAAAACACTTATTTGTGGGGTCAGTAAAGTCCATACAAGGCTCGGCTTCGCCTCGCCTTCTATGGACTTTACCAACCCCACAGATTTCTGTAAACAGTCAATAGCAAACCTAATAAGTAATATTGTTACCATTTTTTGTTTCAAACATCTTTTGGATAAGAGGAATCTAAATTGTGAAATTTATGACTTTACTATCTCCGCCTCCGGGGCCTCATGAGCGGGCAAATGTGCCAAAAAAGGCCATTTTTTCCCCCAAAAAATATTCTTCTCTACTTCAACACATGTGGGAAAAAACTAAATGCAGGATCATACTGTTCATAGGGTTAGACTGATCTAGAATCGGACACTCTTCATTTTCCTAGAGGTTTGCGGATCACATCCGAGTGCGTACCATCAGGTATAGGGAATAGTGCTGTAAGAGCTTGAAGTTGTCTATTTATATGTTCGGAATACCTACATACTTTATCTCATAATGCTCCAAGGGCAAAGACAGAATATTTTAGAAGAACTTTTACAATTTACGTCGTGCTTTTATGGAATGATTTATCTCTATATTTTTTACAAAATTAATATTATATTAGTTAAATAGTTAAGAAATTGTGATAATAAGACTTTGATAAGGTAAAATGCTGAAATGGCGCTTACGCGTTATAGTTTCCCGGTATTGTAAAACTATGCATAAAGCCAAAGAAAAAAGTATGACTCGCTCATTTATTCGAAGCGGCAATAAATTTTATTGACAGAGCATTAAGAGAAACATATTAGCATTTTAAAAGTGTTAAAAATTCGTTAAAAATTCATTTTTATAAGCCATGTCTACCGCAATATGCCATCTTATTTTTTTTTGGTGGGGGGGGGGGGGGGTCGCTTTTGATATTATCCTTGGACCAAACCACGAAGTAAACTTTAATAAATTTCCCCATTTGGTGGCATTTTACACTAGCTTTCATATATTTGAAAAAAAGAAATCCTTAAGGCAGAAATAAAAACAACATTGGCGAAATGTCAAAAATTAGTGGGTTTTTTGTTTTTGTTTTTGTTTTTGTTTTTTTTTTTTTTTAGCAATTTCCCATTGGGTCCCATAGTAAAAATTTATACATTTTGAGATTACCCCTTGGAAATCGGGGTGTTAAATAGAAAAAAATGATCTAAAAATAATTGATATTGAAGTAAAACCACATGTAAGAAATTTCATCAAAATATCTAGGGTAGAAATAATTAGGCTCGGCCTCGTTAAATCGGACTTATAATTAAACACTGGAATTTCCAAGACGATTGCAGTGATGGGTCATGTCTGTCAATAAGCTTCTAAATTTAATGAAACTTATGCTAAAAGGTGCTTAATTTAAGTATGTTATTCCATATATTTAATTATATCATATGAACTTTCTTGTTAAGGTCAGACGCGACCTATCTTCCATTGTTTTCTATTTTTTTCCAATCTCCGCAATGTAAAGATTTCCACTACGTAATTCTAAAATTTTATTTTCATGTTATATGATATTTTTCTATTTGGACATATAGTTTCAATTGAATATATAGACTATGACTTTATTGACGAGTGTTCAATTACATTTTGCATGCTATTAAAAGAAAAATTTAAAATATTCTAACTACAAAAATAGCCTGGTAATGCACCTGAATTTTTCAACCAGAACAGGTTTGAGAGAGAGAGAGAGAGAGAGAGAGAGAGAGAGAGAGAGAGAGAGAGTAAACTAGCATATATTTTTAATAAGATGTAGGACAATGAAATTATCATAAACACATACATGTATGTACATCCGACTTGGACGCTATGTTTACTATACACGATGTATTTCATTATTAAATTCTCTGCATTGACAACGGCGGGTCATGGTTAAGAACATATCATAACATATCGATTAAGTTCTTGTTTGTATGTCCTTCTCTCTACTTTGGACAATTGCTGTTTTCTTGAGTTTCTCCTTTTTTTTCCTACACATCTTCTGCCCTTACTCTCTCATATCGCTGTCACTTGTGCTTTAAGTTCTACTAATTGTCTTTTTTGACTTAAAATGTCATCAGTAGTAAGAACGAAATATTCATTTGCTCTTTTTTTTAGTTGATTGTGTCGACACAGGTCAAGGGATCGGAAAAATTTCATCTGCAACACCCTGTGCTGATGTTGCGTTTTGTGCCAATTCTGTGGGTGATTTTACGGAAACATTTCGTTTTTCTGCTGTCAGGGTAGTTGGGAGAACATCACCGGCCGACAGTAGTTGTGTATAATGTTTCCAACTTTGGTACAAAGGATCTTGATCAAGTTTGGGTTTTTCCCTGAAATGAGTGCTACTAAAAACATCAATATTTGCTCATGTGTCAGAGTACTCTCAATAATAACGAGAGCATCCCTGTTTGAACAAGTTGTGATCTAATTGCTATCATTGAGGCAGGGAGTGGAGCCAAACAGAAAATAAAGCAGTGGTTCCTCGTCCTGTACTGAATGTCATTCGTCTTCAGTTTGAAGAGAAGCCAATTTAGTGAATTGTGTACAGTAGCCACATTGGCAGTAGATGCTTCTGGATATACAAGCTGGACAACTACAGCGCCATTTGATTCTTCCAGAATTTTGACCTTAAAGCGACATTCAACCCTGAAGAGGCATTTGACATTACAACGCAATTGAGCTTGTAACGACATTTGGTCCAGGAGCTGCGATTATTACCGACAGAAACCCGTGTTTCTCTGATAAAGTTGTCTACTTTAGTGTTCCAGTGATATTTTTAAAAGGACTTAAACACTGATCGGTCGAGTGGTTGTGTCCACTGACTGGTGTGGCTTGGGAGTACCACCACAATGATGTCGTTTTCTTTTGCAAGTTAAAGAAACTCAACATTGTTGTGAGACCCATGCCCTTCGCAAATTAAAAGTTGAAGTCGCGACGGTCCAATATTCTTTAGAAACGTATTTGTGAACCAGAGTCTGGCAATCCCGTCTTTAGTCCAACCAAAATCAAATACAGAGAAATTGACACCTCTGATTAGTGATGACTGTGTTGTGGTAACCTCAATATCGTAGATCTCCAGCTTTCTTATCGTTTTTCCCGAGAATACGAAATGGGGTGGTAGAACACCAAGGGAAAACTCTGGATGTCTTTTTTTTCATTCTCCGCCACCACATGTCTGATGGCCTCCTGTGGTTTTAGTCCCACGCCTTTGGCTTTTCCTACGGCCCCCGCAAAGCGAAAAAAGGCTGGGTTTGCTGAATCCAACCCCCATATTTATTTAGTCTTCTTCATAGCCACGTCTACCATTTCTGTCTCTTTGTTTTCGGTAAAGATGTAAAAACTAACACTCTCGGGGATTTTCCCGGTAATTTGGTCACTCGGAGAAGATTTTGGCACTTTATATTTTTCTGCAGCTTTCCTTATTGACCGTTTGTTAAATTTAACATCTTCAACAACAACACTCAATGCTGCATGCGGGGATCTAGAAATTTTTCCAGGGTGGTCCGAAGGATAATTGTGTTTGTCAGGGGGAGTGGGGTATCCGAGGCATATTTGCGATTATTTTAATTTTAATTTTCCAGAAGGGGGGGGGGGGGGGAGGGGTCTATACCCCCATCTAGATCTGTGCATGCGCAGTATCTGTAAAACAAAACCAGATTGAATTAGTTTTTAAGATTTCAATTTATTCAGAATAAATGTATGGTGAATATGGTGAAAACAATAATTTCAATATATGTTTGGGTGGACTGCTTAGTAAATTCTTAGTTCAAATCTTTTTGTCTTTGTTCTTATGATTTCAACTTTTGCATCGCAACACTTAAATCCTATTGAAATGCTTTGCAGCGGCTCTTTTTGGATAATAAATTTCGGATGTGTGGCTTTCATGCACATAACATGGACCTTCCATTACGTTTTCTTTGAATAGCGTGTGAAGGACGGCGCTGTCTTACCGTTTGAAATAGGCCACTCTTCTCCTACACTCGGAATCTGCGTAAATGGCCACAGCAAGCGTTAGGCTCCCATTTACAGTAATGAACCACGCATTTTGTCATTTCTCTAGGCTCCCAATGATGATGCCAACAGCAAAAATATTTCTGATGATAACGTTTTTCATAACTCTGAAAAATTAGAATTTAGGCTGCTTGTGAAATATTTCTTCTAACCTACATTTGTTTTCAATCAATACAAAACAGTATCATGAGTGAGCCTTTCAACTTATACACTTTCCACCATCAATCTCTGTTCTTCCTTTTCCTTATGTAAATTTTATTTTTTATTAAGAATCATGTCTTTATATTGTCTATGTAAAACGAGTTTAACACAGGCTAAATTGACTTAATATTCCCAAAACAAATTTTCTTTGTGATTTTATAAGTTGTTATGAAGTCGGACAGTGTTTGACTTTGCATCAAATTACTGAATTTTACTGTCTGGCTAAATTTCACATTTGTTCATTGCCTCTGAACTTGAATTTTTCAAAACAGAATAAAATATTTCTAAAAATCGTACATATTCTGAGTTCAAAATACACCACTTCGAGTTATCAAGAGTGAAAAACAATGAAATATGTATAACGGGACCCAGGTTTTACTTCGAGAGATCAAGAACTTCGATAGATCGGAGTTCGAGAGATCAAGAGTAAATTTGCTTAGTTATCTAAAGAAAAAAAAATCGGGACCGTTGTTCTGTCCCGGCTTCCGTAGTTTGGGGAACTCTTCTGTTTCCGGTTTATATATGTCAACCGCATGGTTGCGGTCTGCAACGTTTTGATTTTGTTTACCATTATTGTTAGATACCCACTGCTGACCACAGTGTAAGTTCATTGTCTGTGTTATTTTTGTGTAATTGTGTAGCAGAAGCATTTCATCTATTTCTTGATAGCTGTTTACAGTCTAAATGATGAATTATCGTGTCAAAGTTTTAGTCATGATTATTCGTAAGGTCTACACTATCATTGATATATTTCAACCTGAGTTAATTTAAAACATCTTTATTGTATATCTGAGTTCTAAAGAAAGTATTTGATTGCTATTTCATTTACAATTGTACTATATCTATATTGCTATATGTAAGTAAACTCTCGCGCCAAAATTTATTCTATGGAAACCCGTTACTGTCACTAATGATTATTCATTCGGCTATGTACATGTAAACAACACTGTTAATTCAGTTACTTATTTTGTTTATTTCATTTGTTACAGCTTTTTACCATCATACCAATAATAAAGAATGGAAACTTTATATTGTGTGGTTAACTGGCTGCAACCTGAGGCAGCACAGTAAAAAGACTTATCCAGCAAAGTCAGGCACCTGCACCGTCACGTCACTAGGACACAGACATCGCAACAGCCTTCTACATTAACTACAACAATATGTCAACAGAGGACATGGACACGGAAACAGAACATGAACGAGAAACTGAAGAACCCAGAATCAGACAGTTGACCGAGAAGGCCTCCGATGTATACAGGGACAGGGTCAAGCATTGTACAGTTGAATTGTCAATTCTTTGGGATCGTGTGGATCATGTTATCCAGTGTATAGACAAAAACAAAGATGATCTTGACACTCTCCAAGAAGTGGAAAAGAAGCTAACCCATAATATTGAGAACTTCGACAAATACACAGACAGTTTTAGGGAATACCTCACAAGAACCAGAACCCAAGACAGCCTCAGCGAATTACATAGGCTTGATTTTCTTAAAAAAGGATATGATTTACTCGTAGAAAATGCTAAACGAAGACTAAAGACATACATAGGAAAGCAGAGCAGAAAAGAGGAAAAATCAGAATCTTCCTACCGTTCAGGAACCACCTCGACCAGTCAATCATCTATCATTGCTAGAAAGTCCGCTAAAGCTGAAGCAGCAAAAGTCAGTCTACAATTCGCTAAAGAGGCAGCAGAGTTGAAGAAAAAACAGGCCTTGATTGAGCAGCAATATGCATTAGAGACCGCCTCAGCTAAAGCACGTGCAGAGCGACAGAAGATTGAGACTCAGGCCAATCTGGAATTACTGAGAAAAGAGCAAGAAGCAGCAGAGGCCGAAGCAGAAGTCAACATGCTGAGATCGTTTGATGGAGATGAACAGAGATCATTGCCATCCTTACCAGAAAGTGACTCTCATACAAGGACTAAGAATTACGTAAGAAATCTGATTGATGTCCCTCAGCATGACCCTATTCCACCCTCAATCCCACCAGCTAGCATTCATCCTGAAGTCAGACAACGAGAAGAACTTCCAGCCAACGTCATGTCGTCTCTGGATCCAAATGCTCTACCTTACAGACCAGCCAACACTCACAGTCTCTCATCAGATTTTACAAAGTTTCTCCTTAAGAAGGATCTTCTTCTTACTCGTCTAACAAGTTTTAATGACAAACCCGAGACCTACGCATCTTGGAAAAATAGTTTTAAGAACATAATGGAGGAGCTAGGTGTTACACCAGTGGAGGAGATTGACCTACTTGTGAAGTGGCTTGGGAAGGACTCACAGAAATGTGCACAATCCTTGAAAACTTCTACATCAAGTGATCCTAAAAAAGGACTTCACCGCATCTGGGACAGACTCGATGAGAGGTATGGAGCTCCTGAAATGGTTGAGGCAGCCTTAAAGTGCAAAATCGACAATTTTGCAAAAATCACATCCAAGAACTTTAAGACTTTGTATGACTTGTCGGATGTATTGAGTGAAATAGAGGCAGTGAAAGAAGAAACTAAGTACAGCTCTCTTCTAGGGTATTATGATTCCTCATCCGGTGTAACCCCTATTGTTCGAAAACTTCCATTCAACCTCCAGGAAAAGTGGACAAATGTGGCTGTGAAGTACATTGAGGAGCATAGCGTACCATACCCACCATTTTCCATATTCGTTGATTTCATCAGGAAACTTAGCAGGACAAAGAACAATCCTAGTTTTATCTATGAACCACAAACCAGTGAGCATGTCCGTAGGAATTTTTCCTCTAACAGACAACATGAGAAAACTGGAATCTCGGCATTGAAGACCCAGTTCGTTGGGACGTCACTTGAGAAACCATCATCGGACCCCACAACCAAATGTCCTCTACACAACTCAAATCATGCTCTCAACAAGTGCAAGGCCTTCCGTTTCAAGTCTCTTGAAGCACGGAAAAGATTCTTGAAAGAAAATAGAATTTGCTTTCGCTGTTGCGCATCTACATCACACATCAGCCGTGATTGTAAAGTGCCCATTAAGTGTGAGGAGTGTGGAAACGACAGGCATCCGACCGCCCTTCACCTAGATTTCAGACCATCAGAAGGGATACCATGCTCTATCCGGTCTTCAGAGAGAGATCCCTTAGTTAAGAACTCTAGTCCTATGACTCCGTCATCTTCGCATGGTGGGGAGGAAAGTCTAACGACAGAATCTCATAAACCAGCCGCAAAGACACTATGTACCCAAATCCAAAAAGAAACCTTTAATGGAAAATCATGTTCAAAGACATTACTAGCTCATGTATATAGGAAAGAAAACCCAGAGGACCGACTGACATTGTATGCTATCATTGACGATCAAAGCAACAAATCATTAGTTAGCCCAGCATTCTTCCAGCACTTTTCTGATGTTGATGGGTACACTGCATACACCCTATCTTCTTGCATGGGTCGTATAGATGCCTATGGCAGGAGAGCAACCGGTTTTGTCATAGAGTCGTTGGATGGAACTTGCACCCTGGACCTTCCCGCATTGATTGAATGTGACCAAGTACCTGATTCTAAAGATGAGATACCAACATCTGATGTTGCCTATCATTACCCACATCTGACCGAAATTGCTCATCATTTCCCTCCAATCGATGATAGAGCTCAAGTGTCCTTACTGATAGGAAGAGACTTACCTGAAGCACACCATGTGCAAGCCCAGATCACAGGACAAAAAGGAACTCCGTTCGCACAAAAGCTTGCACTAGGCTGGACTCTCATAGGCGAAACATGTATTGGTAAATTCCACAAACCTGACGTTCATACATACAAGACTTCGATTTTAGGAAACGGCCGAGCTACAATGTTAAAACCTTGTGATAGCGATTTTGAAGTGAAAGAGAAGTATGACCATTTTATCACCACACCAGACACCTTTCAAGATTCTGACAATCTAGGATGCACTGTATTCCAAAAATCTCCGGATGATGAAAAACCAGGACTGTCTTGTGAAGACCGAGAATTTCTAAGATTAATGGATAGAGAATTCACGAAGGATTTTGAGGGGTATTGGACAGCACCCTTACCTTTCCGTTCTGACAGACCAAAACTCCCAGACAACAAAGTACAGGCTTTGAAAAGAGCCAAAAGCTTGCATATTAGCATGCAGAAGGATCCTTTGAAGAGGGAACACATGTTCACCTTCATGCAAGGTATTCTAGAGAATGGACATGCAGAGGTCGCTCCCCCTATTCATGGAGATAAAGAACGATGGTACCTCCCGATATTTGGGGTCTACCACCCCAAGAAACCGAACCAGATAAGAGGAGTATTTGACTCATCCGCTAAACACTGTGGCGTATCCCTTAATGATGTCTTACTCTCTGGTCCGGATTTGCTCAACAGCCTACTCGGTGTGTTGATGCGCTTTAGGCGTGAACCAATAGCCATTATGACTGATGTACGGCAGATGTTTTACTGTTTCCGAGTGAAGGATGAACACAAGGACTACTTACGTTTTCTTTGGTACCACAGGAATGACCCGAACGGAGAGCTTGTCGATTATAGAATGCGTGTTCACGTTTTTGGGAACAGTCCCTCTCCAGCTGTGGCCTCATATGGACTGAAGAAGATAGCACATCTCAGTGAACAGACCTTTGGAGAGGATGTTGCAAATTTCCTACAGCGAGATTTCTATGTAGACGATGGTTTAACCTCTCTACCCTCCGAGGCTCAAGCTATTGACCTCCTTAAGAGAACACGCTCAGCTCTACATGAGGAAGGGAGGCTCCACCTTCACAAGATTGCTTCTAATTCCCGCGAAGTGATGAAGGCCTTTGGCACTGAAGACTTGGCCAAAGAACTCAAGGAACTGGATATTGGTGAGGGTACCCTACCAGTTCAAAGAAGTTTAGGAATCAGCTGGAACCTAGACACCGACTCATTCTTGTTCTACCCATCACCTGAGTTGAAACCAGCCACCAGACGAGGAGTACTTTCCACCGTTAATAGCGTCTTCGATCCTCTTGGATTTGTAGCACCAATTACTGTCCAGGGTAAGCTGTTCCTTAGATCACTCATCCATAGCTCCATTGACTGGGACGCCCCACTGACAGATGAACAAATCACCTGGTGGAATGAATGGAGGCAGTCCCTGGGCTTGCTTACTGAGCTGAAGATACCTAGGGTCTATACAAACATGTCATTCGGAAGCTGCGACTCAAAAGAGGTCCATGTATATTGCGATGCATCTGAACATGCTATAGCAGCTGTGGGCTACCTATTGGCTAAAAGAAAAGACCAGGAAGAGCTCGGATTCATACTCGGAAAAGCTAAAGTTGCTCCCTCGCACGGCCACACAATTCCCCGCCTCGAACTCTGTGCAGCCGTCCTGTCAACAGAAATTGCACAATACATATCTGAACAGTTAGATATCGATCTTAGCAAGTTTTGGTTCTATTCAGACAGCAGGGTAGTCCTGGGCTACATTTCTAACCAATCACGAAGGTTCTTCACATATGTGAGCAACAGAGTTGCACGTATACGACATATCACCTCGCCGGACCAGTGGAAGTATGTATCTACGAACAATAACCCTGCAGATGTGGCTACACGTGCGATTCATGTGTCAGACTTGGCAGATAGCATGTGGCTAAAGGGACCCCCCTACATCCCGACCTGTGGTGATTCATCAGAGGAGAACCTTTATGAATTGCAAGATCCTGACTCTGACAAGGAGATAAGACCACTTGTTACATGTCTGAAGACCAGCCATGTACCGTCAAATGTATCACTGGGCTCACACAGATTTTCAGAGTTCCTGGATTGGAAGAAACTCGTTGAGTCTATTGCGAGACTAAGGCATGTGGCACAGAGTTTCAACGGTCAAGGACCTTGTAAAGGATGGCATTCCTGTAAACTCACAAAATCAGTTTCATCTTACAAAGAGGCAGAGAAAATTGTCATCAAAGTTGTACAAAGAGAATCTTATCAAGAAGAAATCAACAGTATACAAGAGAGAAACATTGTTTCCATGAACAGCTCACTGAGAAAATTAGACCCCTATATGGACTTTGAAGGCATACTTAGAGTTGGTGGTAGGTTAAATAGAGGAGAACTACATCAAGATGACAAGAACCCTATTATCATCCCCTCACGACACCACGTAGCCAAACTCATTGTTGAATTCTATCACAGGAAGTCAAGACACCAAGGCAGACACATTACTGGTGGTGCAGTGCGCTCCGCAGGATTCTGGATTGTTGGTAGCAAGCGACTCATCTCTTCAATTCTGTACAATTGCGTAACGTGCCGAAAACTACGTAGGGATGTGGAGCAACAGAAAATGGCTGATCTGCCCATAGACCGCACTCAACCAGGTCCCCCATTCACATGTGTGGGCCTTGATGCCTTTGGACCTTGGAACATAGTGACCAGACGCACTCGTGGAGGAGTTACGAATTGCAAGAGATGGGCCATACTATTTACCTGTTTGACCAGTAGAGGTGTGCACATAGAGGTTGTTGAAGAGATGAGTGCCTCTTCTTTCATCAATGCCTACAGAAGGTTTGTCGCACTTCGAGGTCCTGTGAAGCAGATAAGATCAGACCGGGGCACAAACTTTGTTGGTTCAACAAATGACCTCAACATCAATACTATCAACGTTGAAGATGGACTGGTGAAATCTGTTTTGTATGAGAATGGCACTACCTGGATTTTCAACCCCCCTCACTCCTCGCACATGGGTGGGGTTTGGGAGCGGTTGATAGGTGTCGCCCGACGTATCCTTGATTCTATGTTGTTGGAGAATTCTATGATCAAGGGACATTTAACTCATGAAGTACTGGTGACATTTCTTGCTGAGGTTACGGCAATCATTAACTCGCGCCCACTAGCAACATTGTCAACGGATCCTGACGACCCATACCCACTTAGTCCGTCGCTCTTAATCACTCAGAAACCTGACGTCTTAGTATCACAACTTGATATCGTTTTTGACCCTAAAGACATGTACCGTTCGCAATGGAGAAGAGTGAGACACCTTGCGGATGTCTTCTGGAGCAAGTGGAAAGCGCAGTACCTTCAGTCTCTTCAAGAACGTAGGAAGTGGCAAAAGGACACAAGGAATATTTCCGTTGATGACATTGTGTTAATGGTTGACAAACAGGCACCGCGCATTCAGTGGCCTATGGGTAAAGTTGTGAAAACCTTTCCAAGTGTGGACGGCAAAGTGCGAAAAGCAGAGATTCGCATTTCCAGGGATGGCAAGATATCTTCGTTTATTCGTCCAGTTTCAGAGTTGGTATTGTTAATTGAAAACAGTGAAGGGTGATATCTGGTGATATCAGGTGGGGAGTGTTCTGTCCCGGCTTCCGTAGTTTGGGGAACTCTTCTGTTTCCGGTTTATATATGTCAACCGCATGGTTGCGGTCTGCAACGTTTTGATTTTGTTTACCATTATTGTTAGATACCCACTGCTGACCACAGTGTAAGTTCATTGTCTGTGTTATTTTTGTGTAATTGTGTAGCAGAAGCATTTCATCTATTTCTTGATAGCTGTTTACAGTCTAAATGATGAATTATCGTGTCAAAGTTTTAGTCATGATTATTCGTAAGGTCTACACTATCATTGATATATTTCAACCTGAGTTAATTTAAAACATCTTTATTGTATATCTGAGTTCTAAAGAAAGTATTTGATTGCTATTTCATTTACAATTGTACTATATCTATATTGCTATATGTAAGTAAACTCTCGCGCCAAAATTTATTCTATGGAAACCCGTTACTGTCACTAATGATTATTCATTCGGCTATGTACATGTAAACAACACTGTTAATTCAGTTACTTATTTTGTTTATTTCATTTGTTACAGCTTTTTACCATCATACCAATAATAAAGAATGGAAACTTTATATTGTGTGGTTAACTGGCTGCAACCTGAGGCAGCACAACCGTGATTTCACTTCGAGAGATCAAGAACTTCGAGAGACCGAAGTTCGAGCCATCGAGTGTCACCTGTACTAAATGTATGATATTTTTGCATCAAAACCATTTAAATCTATTATGTTTTACCCGTTATGCAAAGTTTCATAATTGCTATCGATCATAATATCTCCTGGCGGATCTTCGAATTTCCCGGTGCTCTATACTTTTGAAGGTCAGGCGTCATAAAGAAAGATAATGTCAACAAATTTGATATGTGTTTACTCAGTCGATCATAGTTGAGGATGCATTAATGCACGGACTTTGTTCCAATTAGCTCTAAGGTTGTCCTACTCTATATCAGTGAAGTTGGATACATGATACATGTATGATATACATGATATCATGATGATACATGAGACTCCTGACAGGTCAATCTATGGTCTATAGTACTCAAGGCATGTGGGCCTCTTGTTGATTTCTATCACAATATGGCCAAAAAAAAAATGAAGAAATACGAAAAAACCCTGAGGAACATTGGTTGAATTTGTAGTAGATATGTTGTAAGCTGATAAAGTCGTTAGACGCATTAGATTGTGACGTTTACCATTATCACAAAAAATACGGCCAGTGTTCTAGTCTTAAAATCTGACAGTATTTTATTCGACACCGTTCATTCACGTTTGTTAAAGGTTAGCAGCCACTGTGCCCGCCAATAATAAGATATTTGTTTTTCTATAAAGGTGGTATGGGACATCTGTCGATATTAATGTGTATAAAAATACATTATGATCAAAATACTTTCACCGTTTTAAAATTTTCAAATTCTACAATATTTAAAAAAAAAATGTTTTAAATTTTTTGAAAGGTAAAAATTATAAAAGCCCCAGCGGGATTCGAACTCATGACTTACAGATTCGTATTTTTCACTCTAACCCAATGCGCTATGCTGTTAAGGTAACTTTTTCGGTGAAAGAAAAAGTTTGTAAAATTATACAGTACTTGATTTTATTGTTTATTTCGATCGGAAATACGTTACAACATGGATGTGTCCTATACCACCTTAATCTCATCAATCACAAATTATGGAACGCTAATAACTGTCTCGTGTTTATTAACTGTAGACTACCGACACTTTGTAAGTGGCAGTCTACATTTTCTATTTTCCGAATTTATGTCTGCGACGGGTACCCCGACCACCGACTTCTTATGTACATATACTACCCTGAACAAAACAATTCTAGATATTTATACTTTGTTCAATTATTTGTTGGAAAATATACGGGTAGTCTCAATAATTTTCGAATAACCTTCGTACATGGTATGCACAGATGATTAATGAAATATCACACGCAAGAGAAGGAATATATAAGAAATCTATTCACGCAAAAATGGCGACTCTCGATTGCAAGTGAATTTTATATTTATATAGGTCGGTTATCCGAATTTTCAGTCTCTGATACCATACGGACGTTGCACGCTTTATGTAGGGTACGATACTGTTTTGGGGACTGTTTTATATGAGGCTTTCTTATATTTTGAATTGCACGCTTTCCGAACGGTACGATTCTTGCCTCGTTTTCGAGTTGACTCCTGACCCGCCGAATGTACGTCTCGGCTGAAGGTACAATAGCACACTATATATTTTTGTTGCATACACATGAAATCACAGCCTGACATTCTCGAAAATTTACCCACCATAAATTTGGATGATTCCACTATATTTTAACATAGAATTATCAGTTACACGACAGATAAGAACCTGCTGTCCGTTACTTACAAATAGGACGAGGTTATCAAACGAATCTTTCTCCGAACGTCTAACCAGGAATTGCAATGAAACCAACCATTGTTCTCTGTTTGTGCTTTATTTTTTTGGAATATGTTCAATGTTCGAATCCAAATATAATATGCATCATAGAACATTGCGGGAAGCAGTCTGCCGCATGTCTCGCGGATGAGGGCTGCCGATCTGCCATGATGTGTATAACGGGATGCGCAACGAATAACCAGACTTGTTTGTTTGACTGTATCTATTCGTACGAAGATGATGCCTTTGACGAATTTATGAAATGTGCTTCCACCGACCACCAGTGCATCACAAACGACCCGCCAAATCCCCCCGTAGTATGCCACCCACCCGAAAAGGTAGAGTCCGGGTTCACCATTGACCTCCTGACCGGTTCCTGGTACATTGTGAAAGGTTTGAACCGTATCTATGACTGCTTTGATTGCCAGGTCACCACCTTCAAACCCAGCCCCAACGATAAGACAGTATATGGCGTGTTTGAAAAGTTTGACGTGAAAATGGTTAGTGGAGGAATCAGGCACCGATCTGTCAATGAGACAGTCGTCCAAGCTTCCGGTGGAATCTTTAATTACACCAGCATGCAAATGGGACACAATACTCACTCTCAGTGGCGAATCATGCATGTAGGAAAAGGAGGCGCCTTTCTCCTGGCCTATTACTGCGGTTCTATCTCAGCTGATTACTTCTTTGAGGGTTCTGTTGTGTATTCACGCACCCCGTCTTTGACCTCAGACCAGTTGGTTGAACTAGTTGCAGCGTTTAAGGATAATGGGATTGATTATTCTAAATATTGCACACCAAACACGAAAAACTGTACCAGTAAATAATTGTGTAGAACCAAGAAAAGACACCCAAATTCTTGTTTTCTTACTCATTCGAATTAAATTTTGGGAAAGAAAGGATTAACACAATTCATTGTTGTCATTGAGAATTAAGTGTTTTTAATTTTAGCTGCATTTTGACTGGCTCAGTTAGTTAACTGATACTGGGATATCTATTTTAATGCATGCTGCTAACTTGAAGTGTTAATTTTTTTCTTTTTACAATCGCAAGAGACAGATTTGAAACCCTAAAATTATTTTATTGACCCCATATCACCTTTTTAGCTCACCTAAGGCTTAAGTGAGCTTTTTTATTTACTTTTTGTCCGGCGTCCGTTTGTCTGTCTGTCTGTCGTCTATAAACTTTATACATTTTCCACTTCTTCTCCAGAACCGCTCAGCCAATTTTAACCAAACTTGGCACAAAGCATCTCATGGTGAAGGAGATTCAATTTTGTTAAAATGAAGGGTCAAGCCTTCTTGGAAGGGAAAAAATAAGAAATCGTTGAAAAAAGTTGGTACATGTATCTTTAAAAATCTTTTTCTCAAAACCCATTTGTTCAGAAAGCATCTTGACATATTGTTGATTCTTAATTCTTAGACTGTGGACAATTTTGGGTTCCACGAGGGGTTCAAATTTTGATGACAATATGTTCAAAATTGTTTTGAGAACTGCAATGCTCAATATTTGATATGACTATGATATCATCCTGTTGCAAAAGGGGCTCAATATTAAACATAAGAATATTAAGGAAAAAATTAAGATAGTTTTACACAGGACCTGTTCTAATGCATTGTCCAGATGTTTTGGATATGACTCCATAAAGCTGATTTTACTATGACTATTGTTGCTCAGGTGAGCGATGTGGCCCATAGGCCTCTTGTGGCTTGATGGTTGTTGCCTTTATCTCACTGAGGTGAATCTGTGTATAAAGATATAGGAAAAGGTTCAAAGTTTAATGCTAGAATACTATTATTTGGAATTATTCATTATCAGATGAAGAATTAATGTGGCTCCAAACATCTATACATCCCTTTTTTTTGTTTCATATGAATAATCAAAGTATTGCTAATCATGAAAGTTTCAAATTATAGTGCCTTGATTTAATACAACAATTCTCTGATTTTATCGAATAGTCCGACTGTACTCAATATGAGTTAACTCCTGGTTATCGGTCATCGTCGAAAATCAACGAAACAGGATTATCTTGAGCGTGCGCAACATTCAGTTTCCTTTACATGCACCCCTGCGAATGTTATTGTCATTTAAATTTAGACCACGTGGTTTTATTTGACCCTTTCAGTTTCGCAGTAAAAATCGTGCCTCGTGATTATAGTCTATTTCCTAGGTACTTGTATTCAAATATAAGATCTAGACGTGCATTGATTCTAAACTTTATCTTCATTAATTGGTAGATAAAATGAGTTCTAGAAATAAATGTGACAATAGAAAATATAACTTTTTTTGCTGTTGCAACAATTAACATGCTTAGTAGCGATCCCCCATAAGAATTAATTTTCGATCCGCGCCTGACCTAGTAATAGCATCAATAGTGACACAGACTATACTATTTTATACAGAATGTTCCTTGAGAATGGCTCGATATACTATGTTTTTACACAAAACAGATACCCATTCTTTTTTTTAAAAAGCATAGTAGTACACACCAAAGCATCAAACATGGCTATGATTTTATCAAGAAACCCAATGTTTATATTTTTAACCACGTGTAGAGTAGTTGAACACGAACGATAACTATGTTCTGAATATCATCGTTTAGTCTAAATAACCGCTAGATGATGAAATAAGACATTGATCTTAATAAATTTTCATATTTTAACAGATATCAAAGTAAGATATGGTACAAAAAACTACTAGTACTTATGTATTTTGAGAATATGATCCGAACACTCATACTTCCGCTCGAAATTTCACAGGAACTGAACAAATCTCGGGAAAGTCTCGTGAACTTTCATTCGAGACCTCTGGATTTATTACATACTTAGCAACGATACGATAAAGAAAACATTCCGAACACATTCGCAGGGGTGACATGTTTTGCATTAAAGATAGCGTTTCTTCTAACTAATTTCTGCAATGACCCCCGTTGGATCACAGGTCATTGATGTTCTACCGGTATCAAACTGCGACTTCTAGCTAGTAAAAATGGTGTCCTTATGTCGTACATCCTTTAACTGAACATACATTTATTAAATCTTCAACGACAAGTTGCGAGCTTTGAAATGACCCAACTTCAATCAACGGAAGTGATAGCATATCGCAAGGAAGATAACTTGTATCATTACTTTTATATTTCTCTTTTTCTTTTTGTCTTGAACTTCAGTTTACTAAATTTGATGCTTATCTTCAGATTTTTCAGCACCCAAGATGGATGATAAAGTCTTCGAGAGTTTTTAGTTCTTCGCGGCTTGATTAAAATCCATACTTCAAATATTGTAATTTTAGTTTTTCATCCAATTTCGTAAACATGGTAAAGTTCTTACCCTTACATTGTTCTCATGCACAATCGGAACTTCTCTGTAAGAGAAGTAAAATATTGGTAGAGATACCAAACATAAAATTGCTGGAGAGATACTGCAACAAGTCATAAAAAATCTCTAGTCTCATTTCAACGTATTGTCAGTCGTGCTAGCCCTTTATAAATACTTTTAAAAAGATGTATTTTTTTATTTAATGGTATATGTTGGTGTGTGTTGTTTAATTGTTGTTTTGTTTTCGATTTTTTGATGTTTTGTTCCAAGATATTTGAATTTCTGTAGACAATGAATTCAAAAGAGAAAAAAAAACCACAACACAACAAACAAATTAGAAAAAAAATTCCTAAAAACAACGCTGACTGTGATCCTATATCTAATAGAGCTTTTTTTATAAGTACAATTACAGTATCATAGTTGATATTACAAAACTAATACTTTAAGATTAAAATGTATATTGCCAAGATAATCAAGATGTTATTGAAAGTCTCGCAGGTGTCAGAATCTGTTATTAGTGTACCGTTACTTCTGCACGATTCTTCTACAAATACATGGTTGTTGATCTGAAATTTCTAAGAACAATATCCGGGTATGTTACTACGCAGTTCCTTTATCTAAACTTGGGATTGGATGATCCTACCGGTATATCAAGTTGCTGATCAGATTCTCCTTAATTTGATATCAAAGTACGAGTATTGGGAAGATGGAAGAAGTGTGTGTTTTTTAACAGTATAAAATTTAGTGTGATGACGATCTGGGGCCGATCAATTTTTGACCCAATACTCAACAGAGAAATTAGCATCGAAACTGAGGATATGTAATTATTATGATTTTATTTTTTCATTTATTTTTTCATTTCAGACCAATTTTGTAGGATGAGTTAAAAACAACATTAAAACAGACTGTATGACATAATCCCTTAAACACAACAATTTACTGGGGAAAAATGCATCAAATCTGCCGCTAAATTAAAATTTATTACAAAGTATTTGCATTATATTATATAGTAAATACTAGTATATATAGTAAATGAATAATCCCGACTTTCAGCAGGAAATTTGGTTATTAAAAACGCAAAAAGTTCAAGTATATAATCTTATTTATCCAGGAATTATAATAAAATTGTCCGATAAAAAGAAATGACGCTGTTTTTTGTGTTTTAATTCTTATAAAAGGAAAATATCTATATCATTTTCCTCATTTGATGCAAAGGTTTCTGTTAATTGTTATATGTTTGATATGAAGCACGTGGACTTTCTTTTGTGAAAGTGTGATTAAGTGAAAATATTGAACTTTCAATTGAATTATAAATTAATCTTCTGGTTTCATTATAGGCATACACGTGTATGTTCATGAATACAAAGTTCCTACAAAACCTTAAAATGTTTGTTGTATGTACCAACAATGAAACCAAAACACGATCGCACACGCATCTCTCTCTCCCCTCTCTCTCTCTCTCTCTCTCTCTCTCTCTCTCTCTCTCTCTCTCTCTCTCTCTCTCTCTCTCTCTCTCTCTCCAGATTCAAGATACGATTAAAATTTGAGGAAGAAAATATATTCCCACTATTTAATAGCTTTATATGCGGCGACCTAGTCTTTGGCGTCATGAGCAAACGGAGATAAACCAAAATATTCAAAGATAGTAAGGTCAAGATCTACTAAATGAAAGGAGCCTACAGATTTCTGAAATTTGAGATATGAATTCTTTCAATTCTGCTTCCTAACTCTAGGTTGGTTTCATAGGGAGTACCGGGGCTTAATTTTAAAATAATCACGATGAAAAGTTGTGTTTTAAACTGTCATTTTTCATTGAAATAAGAATGAACTAGCTACCAATATCGGTTTTATCAGTTTTTGACGAATGAAATATATCCAGAATGACTAGAGTTTCTATAAAAACGGCACATAGAATGCTCTTGACCTCTTTTTAAAAATGATATTAAATTGAACATAGGTATCGGGATTAGTTTTTATAGAAATTCAAATTTTCTACATTCCCTTAGTCATAAAGTACGGGAAAAAGATATATCAAATCAATTATGACGACATAATGGATCTAGCACTAAAAAGACACTCTGGAACATTGTTTTGATAAGGGAGTACAATGTAAATCTTCATTATGTTTAAACATCGAATGTATAAATCAAACCAATATTTTGAATGTATATGTATGCATTGAAATTATATACGCATGTATTACCAGTATGCGTTATGCTTACTCTGATATGTGAATATGCCAAAGTTTAAAAACAAATTAAATACAAAGGACATGGGTTTCAGAAATATTTGAAAAAACAAATCTTAACCTTGAGGAAATTCGGACCAAGAATAATTTATTTTGGTATAATTTATATTTCAATTTGGAATTATTATTATTATTATTATTATTATTATTATTATACAGTATGATAGACAATTTGTTATATGGTCTTTTATTAAAAAAAACTTTTATAGAAACGTAGCTAATGTCAAGGGATTAAGAACATCTATTGTTGTGACATTTATTTTCAGTGAAAACATTGATAATGGTAATAATTTGAAAGACATGATCTTTGAAAGACATAATAAATATGATACCAGGATAACCCATGACATTTGTATAATCGCTGAATATTATGTAAATGTAAGTAATAAGGAATCATTCTTTGATTATTATGAGGTGAAAATCTCGGTCGGGGCGTGATTAAATCTATCATAAAGCCCCTCGGGCTTCATTGAATTTGATCATGCCCCGACCGAAATTATCACCTCATAATACTAAAAGAATGATTCCTTATTCCTTAATTATTGCTTAGTTAATATCTATAAGTAAAAGACTTTAGAGCCCACTTGTCCACTAATTTGAAAGGGCAGACCTTTTGTCTTTTTATCAAGTGAAAGCCCGTGAAAATTTAAACAACTTTTGCATTGCATGTTTCAACAAAATATTTACCAATTAAAAGATAATACATAAAATGTGCGGAATTTTCATATTTGGAAGCATGGGGGTACATCTACAGATATGCATCTACAATCCCTGAAAACTTCAGAATTCTGAAATCAATAACCAACTGTAACAAAAGAAAAAATTCGAATGATTTTTGATAGGACTTAACAAAATCCGAATGCATGCGAATGAACAACTGATTGCCTGATTATTTTTTCCATAAAATATGTGCATCACAAAATGTATATGTGAAGAGTAATCGAAATTAATCGAAAAAGTAATTATAATTACGCTGAAAATTTTAGCTGTAATCCATTAAATTACGATTACAAGTACATGTAATCGAAAATCTCTTCGATTACAGATAACTGTCGATTACTTGAAAAAAAGTAATCATTACAATCAATTACGATTATCCTATTTCTGTACCTGGGGCCATTTTTAACAGCTTGAATTTTTTTCTTCTAAACTCTGATGACCTCAACACTTTGAAAATTGACCCTATTGAAAATTGACTCTAACTACAGAGTTTTGAACTGTCTTGGAACTGGATCTTGCTCTACGGGGTTAATGGTGGCCGACTTTAGTTTTCATTGCGCATATTTTTGGCACTCTAAGACAACACAGTGTATTTGTACTTTTTAAAGATTTTTTTTCGATACCATTTATGACATTGAACACAATAAACAAAATGCAGATAGAAATAAGGACATTTTTATCTTTTAATTTTTTTTTTTTGATGTTCAGTAGGTTTGCGTTGCCACAGTGTTTTATGTCGTTATGATAAAGTGAAGCTTTGTAGGAGTACGTTATAAGAAATAATATTGAAGAAAAGGTAAAAAGTGTACGTCTTTGAAATTTTACAAGCAGAAAAAGTATGCTATTTTCAGGGTTAATTTTCTAAATTTTTGAATGAATCCATTGTACTAAACTACGTCTGTAATACTCCAAATATACATGTATATAGCAAAATTAGGTACATTTTGATATTTTGAGATGAACCCTATTAAAACCAGATGATAGAATTTAGTTTTATCTACATATAAGGTAGAAAATATTAATTCTAATCACTTATTACAATCTGAGGCAAACCACTATTATATATTTCTCTTAATCTGCTTCGAAGTGTGGAAAATGACAATTTCCTATATATTCCTACAGTAAATATACCTGTATTTTGAGATTGCCCCTCTAAAAAGAACCAGATGGTAGATTTTCTTGAAACTTCGCAAATATAGTAGAGTTGGTGTATATTATATTTGGTTAAAAAAGAAACGTTTTCGCTATTGTAGGTTTTACGCAGAAAACCCAAACTCGGTCTACTTACACAGACATGTGTATATTTGAGAGTTTCAGTTAGGTTGATTTGTTCGATTACAGGCATTTAATATAATTAAGACTAAAAACTCAGTACATGTAAAAATTCGATTATATCGAAGTCCTAAGAACCAAATGATAATTTACTTCGCTATATCCGTGATTCGTTATAGCGTATAACGAATTTGTAATGATAAGTATGGCGAATTCCCTATGTACATGTTTTTATCAACCAGACTACAATTTCTACTAATTGGGGCATAAAATGAAAATATCTTTTTTGAAACCTATATATATATCGGAGTGTAAATTGAGGAATTTGTGTGAAAATGGTATTGCTAACTTTTTAAACTACATGTGTTTAAAGATATTCGCTATGAAAGTTATACAATTCTTGGTTTTTCACCTCAACGAGACTCAAAATCGCTCCGCTATATCTGAATTCGTTATAACCGTAACATTTTGCATGGCTTTGTTAAGATTTTTTCCGGGGACTCCACAAAACTTCGCTATATCCGAGATTTCGCTATATTCGTGTTCGTACTAAACAACTGTTTATGCTGATAATAAACAGTTGTAATTAACGTTAAGAAGATGACATTTTGCGTTGAATGGGACTGACGAGTCGGGCTAGCAATTTCTTTTTTGGGACATAAAATTGATTTCCATTCCTCCGTGGGAAACAATTTCAAAGTGACCAGGGACAGATTTATTAGCCTTTACTTTCAGAATTTTTTGGTATCTAAAAGAAACAAGGTTATTTGTTTTAAAATGTACTAGAACAGAATACAAATTATTGTCTCTATTTTAAAAAAAAAACTGACATCAGCCCAACACTTCCCTTTATCAGGATATAATGATTGTCCCTTTATTGAAATACACGTCATAATCTCTGATAAATAGGTTCAACAAATACTGGCTGTTAAGTTATTTTTCAGTCAAATCGACATCTATACTTATAAATTAAGACTTTTTGCCAATAAACTAAAAAATGCCTGCACCAGAGTAACTGCTTAAACCTTTGGTATTTCAACAAGTGTTATATGAAGTCCGTAAGCTATAGTTGAATTTTACCAGATAAGTAATTATTGTACAATGAATTAAAAACCTACTTTCATTTTCGATAAACAAGCTCGAAAGAGCAAAAATGAGAGTAAGGTGGTGGACACGCTTTGGCGGATCCAAGTCAGTGGGAATTAGAATCAAAATATATACTTGCGATGAAATAATATTGAATGATTACGTAAACAATGAATAAAGTTATAAGGAACGTACTTGGATTATACATAAAAGTTACGATTTGACAATGTTGAATAAATGAAATAAGGCAAATTCGTTTCTTGAATGCGCGATTTTAGTTATGATAGAAAGAAGCTACCGAAGCGCAACCTCTCGCGAGAAAATGGATAGAACTTTTCAGAAGGGGGTAACCAAGAACGCGGTTTGACTAATTAACGCCAAGGCGAAAAGTGTAGGACGGGTTCATCATGCATCGCAGGCAGATAGTCATACTGTGGATGGGACTCTTTGGTTAATGTAAAAAAGTTAATAAGTAAAATGGAACAATTTGATGCGATTTTATTTTTAATGGAAAGAATTTTTTTCCAGAACGGGGTGCTCAGGAACGCGGTTTGACTAATTTACAACATGGAAGAAATTGTAGGGCAAGTTAACCATCGGGCAAATACTTTGGATCTGACCACTTTGGTTTAAAATATGCAAATAAATAAGCATGTCTATATGAATAAATGATGTATGCATTAAACGGGGATATTAAATTAGGGGAGGGGGGGGGGCTCCTCCCCCTAATTGGTTTTTTTTTTCAAAGCAGTCTTTATCTGAAATTCTTATTTTGGACAGGTATAATAAAAATTATTGTGAAATTTGATCTAAAGAACAAAATTTAGAGACTCTCTTAATACACACTCAATGGTTTAAAAAATCATTTTCCTCTCAGCTGCAGCAAAAAGAATTAAGGCCACGTACATGCACGTATATTATCCAATTTAGTTTAAATTTTTCATCCGTCATCTAAATATCCCATGCAGTTGTAGTTTTATTTCAATTTTTAAGAATGATTGAAGAAAGCAATTAAGAAAATATCGGACACAGTGTATATGGTTCAACAGTTTAGCATTGTAAAGTGTTAATTCCCGCGCTTGCGCGATATCATCTAGTTCTTAATAATTCTGAGAAGTCAGGATACTTCTCTGACGCATAGTAAATGAACAATTGTCATATTTTTATCAGACAAGTCGTCAACAGATTTTATTTGATTTATCCGACTTAACAATAAACATTTTTAAACTTGCCAGAAATACTATTATTAAAAGCACCATCCAAGTTTTTGCTTGAATATGTTTTCAAAAGATTACAATTTATCTCTATTATTTTTGAGTTTTCAATTTGATTTTAAAACTACATGAAGATTTGAAACTGAAATATCTATTGGAAGGTCCACCACATACTCCGACCCCAATACCTGATCCTCTACTTCATTTTCATATACGATTTTTATTCAAAAATTGCAATTTACCACTTCGTTGACGGAAAAAAAATTATGGTTAATAAACTTCTGTTGTCAAGTTTATTGTGATCGAAGCTACATGTACATGTATTTAGAGATTGTAAAAGCAAAATTACGTTATTGTCATCCTGTACAAAAATTCGGTTGCTAGCTTGCTTTATATTCCATTAAGCAGAATTCTTTATGCACAGTAAATTAACGATTTGTTTCAATCATGCTCATCATACTTAGTTACATGCTGAATTATCCTAATAACACCTTTTTACCAAAAAACAATTGAAAAAAAAAATCGAGAAAGATAGATTTCAAGATAGAAATAGTTACTACAGCACTGTGTAGGAATGAGTATGCATAGTAATATACATGAATATGTAATGAGTATACATTGTATCATGTCCCAAATCTCAAACGTTTCCGAAATACGTAAATTTCAAATGTTAAGGGAAATTAATTAAAAAAAAAAAGATGATTGCTGGTTTTTTTTTAAAAAACTTCTCTGAGGAGAATATTGGTAGCTTATCGTCATATTGTAAATAATGATGTTATTTTACTGGGTGGGTGTAAATTCAGAATTTAGATAATCACAGGTTTAATATACTGAGTGGGTGCAAGAACAAAAACACAATATGTCATATTGTAAATTCTGTGTTTACACCCACCCAGAACATTTATAGTGAACAGTATCTAATTTTCAATTTACTGGGTGTATGTAAAATCAAAATTAAACATTATGACGTTTAATATTTTGTTTTAAATATTTATATGTGTACACCAATCCAGCAAAAACAAAACAAAAATGTTTCACTGAATTGAAAAGTTTATCGTATAACCATGGATACCAATATTCTTATTAAAAACATAATTTTTGAAATAAAAATTTCCCACAAAACAGCAATTATACGCGAAAAGTTCACTATGATTAGAATACCTATTCTATATTTAAAGGGTTAATATGATAATTCGCAAAATAATCATTGAAATGTCGAACTGTTAAAAAATGTTAATTTAAAGAATAATTATAAAAAAAAAACTTTTTTTCATTAAATAACTCCAAGTTATAAAATATCAATTCATTAATTTGTGCCTATTTGCTGTTGAATTTACAACCGATTTCATGATCAAGATTCCACGATGCGTGTCAATTGTCAACAGACCAGGGGCCCGTTTCACTGAAAGGCGTACGCCGGGCGTAACCTTAGGCCTGGCGTAAATCCGGACTTAAGTCAAATATTTCGACTAAGGTCCATTTCACTAAAGGGCGTAACTTTGCGCCCGACCTAAGTTAAGCCAAAAATCTACGCCTAGCCAAGGGTAGTCGTAACTTTTGGCGTAAACATAAAATAATTACTAATTCTGTTTCTGAGAATATCGTTGCTGACCATAATGTTTAATTGTACAATTTGTCATTTAAATTTGATTAAATTCATATGAAACTAAGAAAATAGAGAGTTTTGATAGGTGGTATCAATTCTCGCATAGAAACTTTCTTACCATGCTTTATACACATTATTTATATTTGCACTTGCCTTATACACGTTAAAACGACATATTTAGACAAACAATCGATACTTTTTATTCGATTATTTGTATTCAGTAATTTGATTTACGTTTTATATCTTTTAGTAGATTGAGTAATGAATAATTTAAGTGTACATGTATGATGTACATGTAGTGCAAAGGTGTATTTGAATAAGAATAGTGTAGCGTTTCATTTTTACCCAACTTCCACGCAAAATACATATATGTGTGAACGGGATATTTTGAAATTTAAAACTCACTAAATGAATTTATTGGCTTCCATTTTTTTCCTCTTTTTTATTTAATATTTGATAAGTAAAAGATATCATGCTCAGGTAGTTAAAGGTAAATCACAAATGTATCTTTCAGTATTGATAAGATGTAAATACTAAAATATGATGAAAGCTCCAACTGTGTTTCAGACTTGTCAGAAGTCCTTATTTTTTTTTAAATACTAGATTACGTATTTAACATACGACAAATACAAAACACTGACTCCAGTTTCAATAGGTTTCGTAGGTTACATAGACCTACTTTTTATTAACCCAAAATTTATATGAAGCCTTATTCAATATACTAAATATACAAGCATGTGTACTTGGGAAGTTCATGTTGAGTTCACCATACATCGGACACGTACATCTTAACCTTCAGTTGGCAACTTTGGTTAAACATTTACAAATAAACGTGCATGCACTTTTGTATTGTTTCATTTATTCCTGAATTAGAACTGATGAACTTTATAATTATCATCAAGAATTTGACAATCGCATTGTCAAAGAAATAGCAATATAGGCATCGTAAAATGCGCCATCATTAGAAACTTTGTTACACGCATTTTACACAAAAGTATAATTTGAATGTTCGGCATTTGAATGGACTAAGTGAAAATGTACCCTCTCAATTAATTCGAAAAAACTAATTTCTGAAAAAAATAAAGATAAAAAATTTGCCTTGGAATCTCATCAATTTATTTCCTAGGTCATTTTTGCTCCACATATTACATTAACACAAATCTAAATATCAAATTTATAAATATAAATATAAATATAAATTATAAATATATTTATCCGAAACTATGGGTTATTTTTGCGTGAAATAAGAAAAATTCGTTATTTTTAATATCTACTGTATGGTTGTTTGATGCTTGCTTAATATTGTCCGATCCATGGCTCATTACTGCATTAATTCGCTTTATTTTCTATGTTTAAACAAATTCATTGATTTTCTTTCAATGATTAAGCTGGAAACTAGAAAAATTAGAAGAAAAAATTGTATTATTTTTACTTGGGCCATAATTGACGCATGATCAAAAATAAAATTCCAAGGGTGTTCATGCATGGTGAAATCACCCTAAATATCGATAACAAAAATAGTTCTGTTGAATTAATAATTTTGAACATATCCTACTGACTTGATGAAATATATCCTTCAAATAAAACATTTCAGCAAGTTTTGTTATGTGAATTTGTCACTAAGCAGGATTAATTTTTAACAACAATGAACATAAATCATTAAATGTAACCAATGTGCCTAAATACTTTGCGTCTCTCTCTCTCTCTCTCTCTCTCTCTCTCTCTCTCTCTCTCTCTCTCTCTCTCTCTCTCTCTCTCTCTCTTACGCAATCGCATAATTTAAAAACGACAAGTTTCTATCTTTCAATCTATCTAGATACATGTATCTATCTATCTATCTATCTATCTATCTATCTATCTATCTATCTATCTATCTATCTATCTATCTATCTATCTATCTATCTATCTATCTATCTATCTATCTGTTTATCATCTGTATGCGCATGTGCATAAGCTCGTTATTAAGGACGCAAGTCTGGCCTTAACTTAGTCCGATACTAGTATTTACGGCCAGGCTTACGCCTCTTAGTGAAACGCAATTTACGCCGGACTAAATTTTGGCGTACGCCCCGGGGCCTAACTTAAGTTTCGTCGTATCTTACGCCTTTTAGTGAAACGGGCCCAAGGGTCTTTATTCAACATCTTTGGAATTTATATTCAACATTAAAAAATGACCCCCAGAGTCAATTTTCAACCGGGTCAAAATTCTTCGTTACATCGGAAGCAGGAATCTGAAATTAATAGCTTTTACTCGAACAAAAATAAAAAAAATATTCGAATGATTTTTGGTATAATTTAACAAAATACGAATTATTCTTAGTACAAATTAACAAAAATCCAAATGATTCCAAGAACGTCGAAACAAAAAAAAAAGCTTAAGCAGAACTTAACACTTTTCGAAGCGTGTCTGGTATGAATTTCATAGTTTGAACTTTTTTCGTAACCTCGATATCTCTGCAATGCATTGTCCGATTTTAAATCTGACTTAAGATTTGAATTCAGCATTATAAACTTTACAACACTGGTTTATTCATATATTTGATCAAAATATTGAAAATTTCAAATTAAAATCGGTACTGCTTCCAGTGTCTAGTAAACTTGATGGATAAAAATTTACCCCTCCCCCCAGGACATAATAGCATTGATACATCTATCATACAATGTATGTAAAAATTTCAAGTTGGTTATTTCAGAGACATAAATTATTTATGTCTCTGGTTATTTTGAATCGTTCATTGGGATTTTCCCCGGACAAAATCATGATCACTTGGAAACGGAAGACTCTAATAAAAAGAATTCGTAGAAGTAAATATGACAAAAGAATAAGACGATCTTTCGTTGGAAACGGTAGGCCTTAATAATTCTGTTTTTTGAGGGGACATTTTTTTAATTTGTAGCATTAGATAGGTTGTTCGTTATATTATATCACTGAGTAAATCAACCTCAGTTGACATGGAGAAAAGGGATTGTGCGTGTATGTACTCATGTATGTGCAAATTGAAAACTATAAGACAGTGCAAAAATTATTTCTATCTCACTTAAAGACAACTCTCTCAAACATGATCCACATAAAAAAGAAACACGGGAAAGAGGTGGCAATCTTTAACACAGAAATGTGAAAAATATTATTTGTAATGTTGACTATGAGGCAAGCTTTTAGTTTATATGATGGAGAATGAAAGGCAGACATTTATCACATAAATAATGGTTGCAAGGAATTAATATGCATCTCAGATCTGTAGTTTGATTGCGTGGGGTTTGCAAAAATTGACATGACAAACAAAATAAAAATATAATAAATAACTTAAGTTTTATCGTCTGTGGGGTTGAGGGTGGGGTTTGGGGGGATGTTTGCAAAACCTCCCTTGACAGCAAAAAATGTTATCGGCCAAACAAGAATAGGGATCAAGACATTCCTCTTTTTGTTTCTTAGGACCCGACTATTTTTATTTTACATTGTAGTGATAAAGTAAAGGGAATTATAGCTGCTTCAGTCATAGTTGAACATTGTTTCTAAGTTGGCTCTCTTGTTCTTTGTGTCGAATTTGATGAGTACAGAAAAATAAGTATGTCATGTGCGTATGACCGAAATTGGTGTTTATCATTATATTATAGCATTGCTATTTTCTGAGCGACCCATATCTGAGAACATGCGAAATAAAGACTAAAAAAGAATTCAAGTCCTTGTTTTTATTCCATTTTCATGAAAACACTACAACGATCCATTGTCAACAATTAACAACACACATTTAAAAAGCAATAAATAAGCACTGAAAATGTTTCTCCCAGTACTGCGTACCGAGTGAAGAATGACGTCTATATACAGCCATATGACATTCAACACTAAGATCTGTATTCAAAACAAAGTGATAATAAAAATATTAAAATATAATTATGTCAATGTAAAAGATTTCGACACGACTGCATGTTGTATCAAAGGTATGTCCTTCGTAAAATTTTGTGTCTTGAAAAGAAGAACCACTTAGTAATAAAAAAAATCCAAACAACGTTTGATCATAAAAGTACATGACAATACTAGTAACAACTCTTTATCTAGCACCCTGTTTAACAAAGTCCATTCTCGTGTACCCCGCAAAAAACACACTGATAGTACTCGCAGATTTTGAATATTACGACAAAAATGGATGCTTCTCCGAAGAAGCTGCACAATGTTCTTTAGCTTTAATTCTTAAATTGTCAATACTGGAGATTCTTAAATCTAGAGATTCTTGATTCAAAGGTAAGCGTCCAGGTCCGGAACTATTGAGTCCGGAAGACGAAGGCCCATTTCCGCCAAAAAAGAGACCGGGGAACCCGAAAGCATTTGAGCTTACTGGATAGCTTGGAAAGAGGCCACCAAAGGGAAATTTTCCATGAAGTTGATGAGAGGCAAGGTTTCCGACATTTTGTTGGTAAAGTGCTAGCATTGGATTCATTCCGGTAAGATGCGAGACACGAAGAGACCAGAGGTGTTCCGGTGTACTGGGGAAATTAACTGCGTGTGGAATATGTGGAGCTACATCCCCAAGTCCGGAGGCGGAGTCAGACTGAAGAAAATTCGGACTTTCCCTTCCCATGGCCTTCTCTCTTTTTCTCCACTTTGCTCTTCTATTTTGAAACCAAACCTGCAATAAAAGAAGACTATTTCACAACGTTGCAAAGAGTGAGCCAATAGAGCAACCTTCTCTTGGTTTGTTTGTTTGCATCAAATATTGTCTTGAGGCGACACAAGACGAAATGAACAAGAAGAGAAAATCTAATCAATGAAAGTTCTAATATATAATCAGAGCTTGATAAAAAGTTAATTTCGGACTGATTCGGGGAATCGGATCTTAATTACAGGCTGTTTTAGCTCCGGGAATGACTTGATGGAACCATGGCGTTCAAAAATTAACATCTCAAGAGCGTCTTCATAAAATCGTTTGTTTGTCCTTTATTGTGAAGTGCTTTCAGCAAACATCCCGCAGAAAACCAACGAGAAATAATCAAAAGAAAAAGAGACAATTTTCTTTTAATTTGCTAATTTTCTGCCCGAGCGGCTTTTGAGCACATCAAACTGTAATGGTTACTGTTGAGTATTTGAACGAAAATTAATATCCTGTTTTCTGGTAATTTGGAAATGGATTCTAATACTACGTGAAAATGTTGAGAAATGAAAACCCTTTGCAGGACTATGAAACGCACGTTTAGATTTACACATTAAACACGTATCCTTATTAAGTTAATTATATTACCACTTTTGCCCATATCCTGACAGTTTCGACAAATATGGAAATATTTCAATCCTCGGGTATTGGTATTAGGTGGCAAAATGATTTTTGTTATGTTAAACAAAATGCGTGATAACTTTCAATTACATTTATTCATTGACAATTAATAGGTTTATATTTTATTTACATGTGCATGTATGAGCAATTCACTATATCATTGTAAAACGTCTAAAAGAAGGCAGTGTATATTAGGCCAAAATTCGACGTTCTTTTTAAACAAATGTAATCAAAAACTTTGATTTATTTTATCCGTCTTCATTTAACTAGAAATCATATTTCATTATGAAATAATATGTTTGTTTCTGTCTCTTGTAGCATTTGATAGGATGATTTGCGTTTGTAAACAATTAAACACAAGTACAATTATAATGGTGGTAGACTATTTTAGGTGGGTTTGATTTAATAAATTGAGACTATCTAATTCATGGGGTATGGCGTCCCGAGCACTTCACAAATTATTCGTGTAATCCTATCCTAATTATAACACCAGGCTATGTCCCCCTTGCTTAATTCTTATTGTCACCAACCCTCCCCTTTTCCACAGTATCTATGTTATTTCGGACGACGGGGGATATTCCGGACATTTTGGAATCAGGTGTGACACGGCTAATTGTAATCTCCTTTTAAAGGTTTTATCCAATCGCGTTTCGTTACCTCCACTAAGGAGCCTTCGTTCACAGCAGCCTCTCCCCACGATCTTACATGAAGATTTAATCGAACAAATAAACGCTTGAATCAGATAATGAATGACTAGGATTATTCGCATGGACGTGAAGGCTTTAATAAGATCATAATAATAAGGGGACAATGAGCGCTTCTAACGCCTCACATTCTTAGCCAGCTTCTTTTGTCTGTTAAGACTCTCTAGTTGTGGAGAAAATATTTGTCATTTTTCTCCAGTTAACTATTTTAAATGAAAAGAAGCTTGGAATCCCGTCGATTTTCTTCACGGGTTAGTCTGTTTTTAGCCGTTTTTATGGAGCGCACGGGGAGATATTTCTCCAATCCGATCCGATGTGATCCTATTTGGAGGGGTTATCGCCATTTAATGATTAAATCAGATTTTCAAAGAATTAGAAAAACAAATTATGAACTCATGTGGTTAATCTTCCAAATATTACATATTCTGCAAATTGCAAAACCTGATTTTTTTTATACATATTGCCCTAGCATTATTGTTTAATTATCTCGATTGCATAGGATAAGCATTTTTTTTTTATCCCGAGGTGCTATAGGATGAGCAGATAATAGGATAAAAAGGAAAAACATTCGCGTCAAAACAGCCTGTATTACAAGATCGAAAGGTAAATATTGATAAAGGCCGTACTGAACTGAACTTTATCTGATTACAGTCCTTATACAGAGCATTATCTGTCACTTAAGAAGGAAAATATTTTTATTTTTGGACAAACACAGACAGGATTTAATTGCCATATGCTTGTGATATTTTGGATGCAAGGGTGACTTCAACTCGACCTAATTACTTCCGTCGACCAGCGTCACAAAATTTTATTATCTAAGTCCTAATGTCTCTGAAGATAAAAAAAAAATGATTGCTGAAAGCAATTTAAATTTGCACGCCTATTTCATAACTTGAAAATATCAAGTTTAATAATATTTTTCATTTTCTCGGTGCTAATGAAGCTAAAGTGAAATGTATCGAAATGTTATTGGTATCAACATGTAGGTGTGAAATCTGTAATTTTGGTGTGGGATTTTTGTTATAACTGAATGACTAGACATATACCATTTATAAAACCAGCTGATCGTCAAACGAGTTGTGTGAAATCAATTAATTTTGATTTGGAAAATATTGTTATCATATTCCGACTAGATGAGGTTATCAAACACTAGATGTTAATTTCATTTACAGTATTTCTGTAAATGTTTCCCTTTCAATAACAGTCTCAAACAATGACTCATTATGTTAATTAATCTCACCTGAACTCGAGCCTCGCTGAGATCCAGCCTCATGGCAAGCTCCTCTCGCGTGAAGACATCCGGGTACTGCGTCTTCTCGAAGGCGCGTTCGAGTTGGTGCAGCTGGTAGGTGGTGAAAGTTGTCCGACTTCTCCGGATTTTCCGTGGTTTGGAGGAAAAGGATTCGTCCGAGGCGTCGTCCCCTTTATCTGAGGATGTGTTCAGGGAGGATCCATCCGTGCCGTCCAAATATCGCTTCTCCTGACCACAGTCCTCGGGGGTAGGGCAGGGGGAGACTGACGTATCGCTCTGGTCATCTTCGCGAGGACTAGGAGAGGAGTGAAATCGCGTATTTCCTGAGGAAAAAAAATAATGATTTTCGATCTATATTATTTTGTAAAAGCGCTGAGAACCTAATGAGAAATTAAGAGTATTAAATCTGTTATAAAAGTATCTCTCCAAAAACTATTTTTTTTTTTTAATTTCTGTTTGAATTTTGTTGAGAGTGATCCAAATAATATTGACAACTAAAAGACTCAATAACCTCATTAATCAAATTTTTGTCATGACTTAAATAATTATGTATTAAATCTATCTTGAAATACCTAAAGGAAAGCTCACAACTGCGAAAAATAATTCAACAATGATTACAAGTTTATATCGGGCTGACGTAATTTAAATTAATTGTTTAACAATAGAACTGGAAAAAGAATAGGTGTTGATTAGTAAAAAAAAAAAGGTGAGAAAAGACAGTCATTCATATTCAGTGAAACATTTAACTTGTTAAATAAGATAATTTTATCATATCTAAAATATCATGGTTAAGTATCACAAATGAAGTGTTTTATTTTTAAAAGAAGAAATCATTTATTTTCATTTCTTTAATATAGCGGTGTCGTGTCGCAAGCATTGCGACTTTTGAAATGATTTAGGGCAAGATAACGGAAAATTAGTACACGATTAGATTGTGAAGGGTTTGTGTTAAAACATTCTTTATTTTTTCAAAAATATTCAGTTGTATCAAAGAAGAAAAATCATGATGACTATAAATTAGTTTATCATTTGTATACCCAGTTTGTACATGATGTTTTTAAGCAGTTGATTAAATTTCAGACTCCTGACTGACAACATCTGGTTATCATATTTAATATTTACATGTATATTGCACAATTATGAAATCTATTTTTGATAATTTCAAAATTTTCTAATTCTCATTCTAAAGCATTTGATTAAATCAGAATCCTAATAATTTTAACATCTTTTAATTTTCTTTCTCATTTATGGAATTCAATCATAAGTTATCTCTTTAATAAAAAAAATAATAATGATTAGATACATTTGTAAATTGTTTTTGTATAAAGCCAATTATATTGAGAAAACTGAAAATCTAAAAATAAAATGGAGCTATTTTCCATGCCTAATTGAATTTCATCTTTTTAAAAAAAAAAATAAACACTATAAATCTTTTCTATGTTTATAAAAACTAAATTTGATTATTCTAAAAAAAATATATATTTAATAATTTTTTCATAAAGAAATATATTATTGAATTGTAGGACAAGGATGATGATGGACTAAATAAATAATTCTTACCCTCGGGATTACTTGTGATGGTGGACACTTCTGTATCTTCCTCCTCTATTCCCCTTTTTCTGAGGATGCTGTCCACACTGAATGACACGGCGGGTTTGTTACTACCGCCATTGCTTGTTGAAAGATCCATGCTACAGTCCGTGCGTCCTTCCGAAAATGATCACTTTAATCTTTAATTTCTTTCTTTTATCTTCGAACAAGTCAGTGTTGTTGATCAGGTCGCGGCTCTACCTACTGCTATGTTTTCTCCATCCACGAACTATATTCTGTAATTATTTAATTATTAATGAAATAATGTAACTTACTCTGATTATCTAAAACCGATAGAAGTGTGATCTTTTAAAGAACCCTCGGTTTTGATTGGTCAGTAGATTTTCGAAGTCTCCAGTAGGTGGCCAACTCGAGCTAGCGTGTTTGTTTTCGTTAGGAGTAACCCAAAAGCTTGCAACATTGCTATAATATCATACTTTACAATTCTAAGCAGTGGGCGTGTCTTCCAAGTTTATCAACAAATGAGAGAACGGGTAGGCGCCTCTAGGATAATGGCAGGATTCGCTATATCATTATTAGTTTAACGAGAATCACATTGAGAAGCTTCTATTTCAAAGAAATTTTATTTGCTAATCATCGTTCTGCGCGAGGATGCCTTCTTGTTGAGAAAAATAATTATTGACATTTTGAACTCTGCAATTTTACTGACACCAAAGGGATAAAGCTTTGTGTTTGCGCATCTTGCACAGACAAGAACTTGCACTAAAAGTCACCTATCTTTTCTTATTTTATTTTACAACTTAAAAAATAATTTGCGATGGAATTTCGAATAACTTTATCTAATAATTGAAAATAGAGAAAATAAAAGTAAGGGAAGCATGCACCATGTAATGAATTTTAACGTCATTTCAAAGATATGCTATTGATTTTCCGAACCATTGAAAGGTGGTGCTAAGCTTGGATAAACTTTGCATACAGTTGATGAATAATCACTAAAATAAGGCTAAAAAGCTGACCAGTATTTTCAGTTCCGAAGAAAAAGTCAAACTTTATCTTGTTCTTGTTGTTAATACAATTAACATATAGATAGCAAAAGACAGATGATTCTATTGTCACCGATTTCCTGATCAGATATTTGTTATTCCTTGTGTGTCAACCGCAGCTGGAAAGTCAATAACACAGAATCAAAAATTAACACCCCCAGAATTGACCGCGGCGCAAATCACACCTTTATATTTACCAAATTGATGGACAACAAAACCCAAGTGTCAACGGCTAAATGTCAAAATATACCATAAGTTCATACACGAAAAATGTTTCTCAGTTTCAAATGAAGAATCCCCGTGGTGCAAGTTTACCTGGAAATTAACTGCTTATAAAACAATTTTCGTTAATTATTGCTGCATTCAGTCACTTGACCACGTGCGATTTTGGTCATTTGTTTGTAACGGTCGATGTCAAATAAACAAAGAGCAATCGTTAGTGTCATATCAGGCTTTAAGTCTGGCCAATCGCCTTAAAGGAATCGGATGGAATTGTTTATTAATCATCTTTGATTAATTACAAAGATGTATTCAACAAAGGACTTTGATTATTTCTCTAAACACGAGGGGAGATGTGTGTTTTGCGTCTGAACACATGTTAGACGATTATAAAACAAAAATCAGTGTTTATATTTCTAAAATTTATGTTCACGAACGCGCTTAAATTAAGTCCCTTTAATAAGTGATGTGGAAACAAATAAATCTACTCAACATGAATCAAACCGTAAAAAAAAATGCAATCTTAAGCTTAATTGGAGATAATGTAAATATCATTTCATTTATAATTCTTATCATTATTTTTATCGCCAACTTTTAATAAATCGTTCTATTTGGAACTGAAAATATTTTTGTTGATTTCAAACAAGTGATAGCATTTCATAGAAATATTTTTTATTAACAAGATAATGTGCTGAAAAATTACTTGAGAGAAGTATAACGAAAAAAGACAACATCGAATTAGATAAATCAAGTTTACATCCCAGTCTGTAGTCTGTAGATTTTCAATTCTCAAAATGAATTAAAAAACTAAGTAATTTTTATTTCAATTTTAGATATATATAAAATATATATTTTTCATTTTGAACAAAGATCAATATTTCTCATTCGGAACAAGATTAGAAGGAATAGGGTTTGATAGATAGTTTACATGCTGTATAAAACACAAATAAAACATTCAGTACTCATAAATATTGTAGTATAGGAAGAATTGTTAGATGCAGATGTTTGACTGCAGGAAAAGACTTAGGTGTTGTCTTCACTTTCTATGATCTCTTAATTAAATCGGGTTAGTCATCTAAATCTATAGGTGCACGATGACTCAGGTACATCCCGTAATTTGTTTGATATTAATAAAGCCGGAAACTATTTCAAATATCTAACTTCCATGTTTCATTAGCATTAATAGTTTCGAAAACAGTAGGAATTGATTATAACAATTAACAGTTGTCGTTATCATCAACCAATCAATTCCATCACTTTCTTTGAAATGTTAATAAAAATAATATTAATAGAGTGAACGGAGATATAATAAATAAGATGTTACCAAAGAGCTAATCTCTTACGATTACTTTACAATACCGGTAAATCGAACTCAACTAAAACAATATTGCATTCTACAGCATCATGAATACTTAATATTATATTCTATTCTACAGTATCACGGGTACTACGATTTTAAAAACGATATTATATTCAACGGTATCACGAGTTCTAAGCAGATTATTACTGAATATATTTTATAACATAAAATTTTGAGCATTTAAAATCTTCATCCAATATATTTATTTTGCCTATTAACCATGAAGATTGTCCTAATAAACTAAACTTTAAAGATTAATTCTTTCTTCCACACGGAATTGGAGAGAACTTCAGGAGTTGACGAGGAAAAAATATTTCTTTTGAACAAACGCTATTTTGATAGTCTAATCAATAATATAGTTTAGTGTTTGGTTGCCCAAATGGATAAACAAAAAAAAAAACCTTGGAAACATTGATAAAAATAAATTTTAAAATGGGAAAACCAGTTCTACATACATGTATTTCTATTTTCAAACATAGTTTGTTTGTTTTTCTCAGGGAAAAGTCATAATGTCGATTTTTCTTTTACCCCCCCCCCCCCCTCCCGTGTAAGGATATTTTTAATGAGAATTTACATACACATGGAACGAACACGTGTTAAAAAGTAAAATACAATTGATCAAAATTGCAAAGTTCGGATATATGATTCATCAACATCCCTTTAAGCACATCACTTATCAATGACAAGTTTAAACCGGTCTCCATATTTGAGATAATGTCACTTTTATTAATTTATTAAGTATATACGATTTTGTGAAACTTATCTGCAGTCTAGGTAAGGGCGGGGGTTTAATTCGTCTTAGTTTAGAGGTATACCAGTCGTCAATTCATTGATTCTGATCAATCTTGTCTTTGGTGAGTGTAACCATGTTGTATGTGCCTAATATCTATAAAAAAATTGAATATTTTGAAGAAAATACACAAATTGTTATCTTGATATGGAAATATCTACTAGTATACGATTACAGTTCGTAGTTGCACACCAGTTAAAACCTACACAACCCGCCTATAAAGTTGACTGGGAACACATACCATGGGTTTATGATGTTGCCACTAAAGAGTACAATCTATGAGGCAGTTATTCTATTAGAGAGGATAGTTGTCCATTAAGAGATGATATTATCGCATGCGAGGCGACAATTTAACGTCTAAAGAACCGGTATCCGTTTTATCCGCTTGCGGAAGTTCCAAGACGTGGTCTGAAATCAACATGGCTGGAACCTAAGACACTGTTGCGTGCATTGGGATTTTATTAAACAATTAATTGGAATCACAAGAGGACCTGAATGGGTTTAACGAAGCAGGCGAAATCTAAATGAACTGATTAGTTTTTTGTGAAAGTAAAAAACACAATGTTTTCTACATGAAAGAACTTTGCAATTCACCCCCAAATCGTCAAATATTCTTTATCAACTAATGGAGAGAGAGAGAGAGAGAGAGAGAGAGAGAGAGAGAGAGAGAGAGAGAGAGAGAGCGCTCTCTCTAGAACCCAAATATTCCATAATAATCTGATTAATATATATTCTGAAACCGTTGTTTACTTAAATAACGTAAATGGACAATGCTAGAACACAACATGATATTTGATAATTTTTTTCTACAAATTTTGTTTTGCTTCAAAAATGCCCTTTAATCCTAGATAATTAGTTGGGTTTCCCCTTGTTTGTGTGTCAATTATCGCAAAGGGCATGTTTATGGTATAAGTACATGTAATATATGAATGTTACCTATTTAAACGAAAAGAAATGCCAAAAAAGACCCAGACAAGGAAAAAGATCAGAAAACATGTCGAACAGAATAAATTAGAGCTTGCATCACTTGTCAATTAGACTTTCTGTCTGTCTGTTTTATCTTTGCGTCAACCCATCTGTCTGTCTCCTTTGATCTACTTTTAATTCACGTCTTGGAATAGTGCAGAATTATTTGTCGTACCTCGTAATTAAGTAATATGTAAACAACTTAAATATCAATTTTTTAAATATCTCTTGGGAGCTGGGGAAAAAGGATAAATATTCCAATTATCTCTGAACTGGGACGATATTCTTCGTAATTTTCAATAATTCAAAGCATCTTACTATACTGACATATGTTGGAATTCAGTGCAGAATCTTCCCTGTTAATCAATGCGTATTAAGAATATATATAATCTTAGTTTTTCTAATGTTAAGTGTTGGTAAAAAAAAAATAACATTAAAATTGTTTTCATTTTCTGAGTGTAAATGTACAAAATGTACAAAGCCACATATTTTAAACAACAAGCTGAGAAACATTTAAACGCACACTTTTTAAATTACTGGACAGTAAAACGTGAAGAGGGACTAAACTTAAGGAAAGTTGATACTTATTTTTGTACAAAGAAAATTTTACAATGGAAACATGTACATTTATATGTATATGTTTATTAAATTTCATGAAGTAGGGAAAACGCTATGTAGATTCAGAATAAGTGCAGAATAGGTGCACATGACTTACGAGTTGAAAGAGGTAGATATGAACTAATACTGGTCAAAGAATTCCTTTGATAAAAAAAAAAATCTTTTTTTTCATTATATCTTTACACTTAACAAAATTTTCATGTTATTAACAAAGAAAGACAAATTCATCTATTTAATATCCAATGAAGACAGAAGAATACTGGTAATTATTATTTTAAGTGAATTTATAATTTTAAAATACTTTCGTCAGAGAACGTTAGAAGTGAAGCACCAATAAACAATGTCGTTTTTAATATACATGTTTTTCTTCCATCTTTCCAAAAGATTTAAATCGGGAGTATGTAATTCTTCTGCGTTTTTTGATTATCAAATAATAAAGCAGACCATACAGAATAACAAACATTAAAATACAATTTTAACGGTAACAAAACTTAGTCCCCTTATATAGCCTCTGTAAAGAATCAAGTAATGTGTTTGCTTTAGACAAGACATCTTAAGGATTGATGTATTCTGGACGAGGAATTATTAGCTGATTTTTTTCTGCTTCCATTTGATATGATTACCTCTAATGGATGTTCAAGACACTCACAATTAGACGCTCGTTAGATTGGGGTTTACAGCAAATTTACCACTCTTAACATTAATCCATTGAAAATTAAACCTCTAATATACCTTGCTGTAATTTCCTTTTCGTTCTTGTGTTTCTTTATGAACGCTAATCACAAATAAATTTCCGCAGCTAAACGACTGCCTAGCAACTTCACGCCATCACTTTGTCAACGGGCATGTAACAGAACTCATTCCAGTAACCTGCATCGGGAACCATTTCTGGAGCATGCGAAGAGAAATAATGTTTTATTAGAGATGACTGCGACTTGTCAAATAAAAAGCTTCATTGATTCATCTGCTATCTCATTAGCAATCGTTAACGTTGGGATAATTAAAAGTTAATGAAAAGTAAAAATGTCTCATTTTATTTTATTGCTTCATTTCTCGCGAGCGGAAGATTCAGAAATCCGCCAGCTGCCGGAACCGGAGTTATACTGACTCGGAATACTGACTAAAAACTAAATCTTCTTTTCTACTTATCTTTGAATAATAATTTAATACCACCAGTCTCTTATTGACTTCAATGTTTGATTTAGGGAAAAGACGTTAACACATTTAAATTTCTATTTTGGGGGGGGGGGGGGGTACAGGCGTGGTGTTTGTCCTCTCAATTTTTCTGAAAAAATGAACCCTTCCTTATTATTGGCTGTTATAGCAAAAGTTCAGGTAACATCGAACTATAGCGGGTTTTGTTTATAGAAAACGTATTTTTAACCACTTTGTTATAACAGTGTCAGGAGCCTCAGGCCACGATTACGGACAAGTAGAGATATGATGCAATACATAATAGACTAATAATGATAGCACGCTCTGAATGGAAGTGATAATGACTCTGGCCCCCTTTTTGATAGAGACTTCGCACCCGTCTCCGACATTTGCAATGTCAATCACATCCAGCCCGTTATTGTTCAATTATAATGCAATTGATACCGAGCGAATCTGCAAAGAATAGACGGACCCTCTAGTAATGGATGCTATTGGACAAAACAGCCCCTGTGTCTTTTTTTTTTAGCTGTAGAGCTAGGGGGAAGAAGGGAGGACTGAAATCAATTAGTCCATGTACTGGTCTCTAATTGCTTAATTCTCAAAACAATTTTCCACAGTGTAGTTATATGACAAGTAAGGTAATTGAAGGAATTATCACAAGGGGTTGCAATCTATTAATGTGATAATTTAGCGCGATACAAACGAATGCTTATAAAACGTCCCCAACCGGCTGCGTAATTGATTATATTATGTACAAAATTATCAATTAACATCATGTCTGCTTTGGACAGTTCCAGAAGAAACATGGGTCGAACATGGCGTGCGACGGTTGATTGTGTACGGGTGTCCATGACAGATAAATGAGGCCTCAGACAAAGGCAATTGTAGTCTTCCAAGCTTCTATTTATCTAATCTTGTAATAGCTATTTTATTTTCAACACTCGTTCGCAATTTGTAATTAAAATGTAATCTACATTATATATATAAAACTACGGAAGAAGACAACGTTTAAAACTACACAAAGTTTTATCAATATTCATAAATATTATACATATTAAAATATTATCAATAACTATGTTTCTATTTTGAAAACGAATAATCAAAATGCTTTCCATTAATTCATTTAAAAAGTTGTGTTTTTAATGCCTTGTATAGAGAAAAAAGATGTATGTATTATCAGGCACAATGGATATTCTTAACAAAACATGTTGACAGCTTTCAGACGAAACGAGAAAATTATGCCCGAATAGAAAGAAATACTAACATTTATGAGTTACAAATATTATGACAGACTCTTAAAAAATTCCAAATCTCCTCGAACAATCATTCAATATTATCACAATGAAACTAAAAGACCTGTAACAATTACTTACCTATGAAGTGAAAATCTGATGGAAAAAAAACGGTTAACACCGCTTATTGCAAGCTTTGGATATGTGACCCGCAATCGTTTTTAGAAAGGGTGTCAAAATCTCAAGTAATCTAAGCAAACAATCGCGAGTTTTCATTTGTAATTGCTAAATATGAAAGTCTAACGTCCACATTTAATTTCAAGCACCCTCGAAAATTTCCTTCCATTATCATTAACTTCATTTGGCCTGTTTAAAATGTCCGAGTAGAGAATGGCGTCTTTTCATGGCGAGTCTCCTATTATTTATCTTAGAACCTCTCCAAGGTAAATGACAGCTAAATATTGTGATTTTCAACAAGCGCAACTCCTGATTCTTTTGCAGTTCTCTTTAATGAACAAATATTGTCGGATACCGTGAATGAATATTTACTTTAATAAGATTTCAATTAGCTACACCTTCGAGTGCTTTTGTGTTTTAATTCGCTTGTAATTATCCGTTATATCACAGACTTTTCCTGTGAAATATACTACAATGGAATTGAAAAGTCAGAAGTGTAAGACATTAAGTCACTACTTACAAAGCTTATCCGACTTAGATGTGTTGACTTTCACCGGTTATGTATATTTCTCTTAATTATGTATTGTCTAAGCTTATTAAACATAACATGATTACTTTGATACATGTTGTAATTTGAGACTTATGTTCACAAGTTGGTAAAGTATTAGTCCGCTATCATTGAAAATGTCTACTCATGATATTGCGGAGTTGGAGTATGAGTTAATCATTTTCCAAAACAAACTAATTTCAAACTGCTGAAAGCCTGTGAAAGAAACAGGATACATTTATTAGTTATTAGCAGATTGAACAGGTGACAAATATATGATGCATGCGGTTGTCTAATACTATAATTTTTATCTTTTTCAGATGCAACAATCGTATCATCTCGGGTTTTTCTAGGAAAATGTTTACAGTCTGTCCCAAGTTTCCATTTTTTGATGTTCTTAATACACACCTCTCTCGTCAAAGTACAAATAACTTTCGTCAAAGAACAGTTGAAATCGATACAAGACATTAAAACAAGAGGCACACGGACCACATCGCTCACCTGAGCAACAATAACCAATAAAAGCTTTAGACCGTCTTTAGAGTATCAAATATAAAATATCTAGACAACTAAGTAGGGTATACATGCATTTTGATTTCCAAAGATTTTCATAAAATTTTCTCCAACATTTCCTTAAGTTGAACATTGAGATCCTTTTCTTGTATAGTTGTTTTTGAGAATAAGATATTCAAATAGTTTTCTCTATGCATTCCAACGTAAAAATTCAATTCCTTCCATTAAGGCCCCACCGTCCCTACGTTGGTCATGATTTGTACAAACTTAAATCTTAAACTCCCGAGGTGCTTCCACACAAGTTACAGTTTTTCTAGCCAAAATGTTTTTGAGAAGAATATTTTTTAAAGATTATACCCTATTTAATATGTAAAATTTCACCATCATTGTGGCCCAATCTTACCTCAAGGGATCATGATTTGAACAAACTAAATCTACATTACCTATGGATGCTTCCAAACAAGTAACAGCTTTCTAGAAAAATGGTTTTTAAGAAGAGGATTTTCAAAAGATTTTTCTATATATATTCTTATGTAAAATTTTGACACCCCTCCATTGTGGCCCCTCCCTACCCCCGGGATTCATTATTTGAATAAACTTAAATCTTCACTACCCAAAAATGCTTCAACACAAGTTACAGCTTTTCTAGCCAATAGGTTTTTGAGAAGATTTTTAAAAATTTTCTTTATATGATCCAATGTGAAAATACGAACCCCCTACCCCAATGGTGGCTTCACCCTACCCCCAGGGCACGTGATTTAAACAAATTTAGATTTACTTTCCTAAAGATGCTTCCACACAAGTTTCAGATTTTCTGGGCAATTGTTTATGAGAAGAAGGTATTGGAAGATTTTTCTCTATATATTCCTATGTAAAAAATCAACCCCGATTATGGCCAAACTCTACCCCTGGAAATTATGATTTAAACAAATTTGTACCTACTCTACCTGAAGATGCTTTCATACAAGTTACAGCTTTTCGGGCCACCTGGATTTTGAGAAGAAGACTTTAAAAGATTTTTCTCTATTTATTCCTATGTAAAAATTCAACCCCTTATTATTGCCCCACCCTACCCCTGGGAATCATAATTTGACCAAACTTGTACCTACTCTACCTGCGGATGCTTTCACACAAGTTTCAGTTTTTTTGGTCAACTGGTTTTTGAGAATTTTTTTCTCGTTATATTCCTTTGTAAAAATGCGATCCCCATTGTGGTCCCACCGTATCCCCTGGGATCATGATGTTTACAAACTTGAATATAAACTTCCTGAGGATGTTTTCACACTAGTTTCAGATTTTTGGCTAATTGGTTTTTGAGAAGAATATTTTAAAAGACTTTTCTCTATATATTCTTTTGTAAAAATGCGACCCCAATGCGGTTCTACCCTACCCCCGGGATCATCACATGATTTGTACAAACCTGAATTCATATTTACTGAAGATACAAGTTTCAGCTTTTCTGGCCAAATGGTTTTTTTATAAATATTTTGAAAAATACCAACAAATTTTCAATGATTCAAAATTACCCCTCTTTAAAAAAGACGCAACTTTTTATTTTAACAAACTTGAATTCCCTTCACAAAATAACGCCGTGTGCCAAGTTTGGTTGAAATTGGTCCAGCGGTTTGGAGAAGAAGGTGAAAATATGTGAAAAGTTTACGACAACGACGAAGACAACAACAACGACAGTCAACGGACAGATATTGATCAGAAAAGTTCACGTGAGTATCCAAACAATAATATTGAAAAATTGTGTAAAATATCCAGAAAAGTTCTGAACTGATAAATAAAATATCAAAATATCCCATTATAAATCACCGTAAGAAATTTTTCTTTCTTGTCAATTTCTCCGAGCAGAAAGGATGGCTAATTGTGAACTCTTTTCTTTATATTGATTTCAACTGTTCTTCACCGATAGGTATGTGTATTATTAAAAAATATCAACAAAAGGTGCCAAAAATAGAATTGGAGAACAAAACATCTTGGTGTTTTCATACCGGAAAAAAGTAAAACAGTTTTATAAAAACCGACTTGCGAAACTCTTAAAGATAACACTTTAGGCACTGGAAATTGAAATGCTAACAAGTCATCCAAAACACTAGGTCTATAGCTACATGTAATATATAACTTTTCCCGAAAATGTGCTTAATTCATATTTTAAGCATTCAGAATAAAACAAACCAAAATTTCAATGTATGTGTTATATTTAATCATTGTAACATCCAATGGACCGGATGTGACAATAATATGTTGTTTTATATTCTGTATATGTACGTTTGATACACAAATCATTTAATATTTATTAGTTTGACGAGATATTGGCGCTTCTGATTGGTCGAAAAAATTCTTTGATACCTGCATCAATAAAATTTTAGCCGAATCTATTTTTCTCCACTATTCTGATTTAACAGGAATTTCCAAAATAAACAAACAAAATGTAAATTTGTGTCTGTTTAATTGTAAGCAAACAAAATACAACTTTATATATAAAAAAATTAAAGTTTAACCTTGAAAAATAAACAATACACATTAATTAATTCACGAAATAGAAAATTAAGTGTCTTCTCACGATTTCGTCTGCTTTAAGGCGACGCCGGATCAACATGGTTGTTCCAGGAATAGTAATGAATATATAGGCTTATACATTTTCATGGTAACACTGCTGTTCAAATTTGCTCATGATGGTTTTAAATTAACACACGTATATGATCAGCCATCAGAATAAAGCGTCGTAAAGCAAGGCTATGCGTAGTGCATCAACTCCTTTGGAGTATTCCAAGCGGCAGATATACCATTTAAGTACCTCATTGGCTATTTATGCAAAAGTCGCACAAACTTACTATTCTTTTTTGACATATCCACTATTTTCGTCCACGATCGCGTCTCCTTAATTGCATCATGGCACCACGGTAATGCCCAGTTGCATATTCCAGCGATCCGACTCGCTTTAAAACCGGTTTGAACGAATCTTGCTGCACAGTGAGTAATACCACAAGCCATCGCATGTATTTCCCTTCCCGGTTCGGCTTCAACTTAAATTCAACTCAATAGCTCTGCATCAGCTGAAAGCGTATCCATGCGCGGATCTAAAGGGGGAGGGGGGTTCAGAAGATAAAACAATAATTAAATTTACATAGTAAAAATGTCGCAAATGTGCCTCGGACCCTCCTTCCCCCGGCAAACACAATTATCCTTCGCCCCCCCCCCCCCCCCCGGAAAAAATTTCTGGATCCGCGCATGGGTATCCATTTTGAATAGTGTTGCTGTTATTATTGTGAATTCATACGCGCTGCATCAGTTACATTATTTAGATTTTTAAAAAAAGATAATTCACGTTTTATGATTTGAAAATATTTTATTAACTGAATTGAGATATGAATTAAATTTTAATAATTTTTCTTTTGATAGACGTATGAAAGGAAAAATTGACCAGAAAACTTTTTCATCAATGCGCTACGCGCATTGATGAAGTTTTAATTCATTTCTTAATTCAGTTTAATGTATCATTTACTTACTTACAAGATTTCTGACTATGACAAAAAAGCACCTATTTCAGTCACTAAATTTTAAATTGACATCATCATTTACAAAATCAGCCCCTCCTCCTCCCCCCCCCCCCCCCCCCCCCCCCCATAAGAGATTTTCATTTATTTATTTTTGGGAATTTTCATCAGCAAATTTTAAAATTCATCGTTTTCCGATGAAATTTCTAGTAGGCTCCGGGGACGTTACTGATAAATCAGTGAAAATGTTTTAAGGAGACCATGTGGTCAACACAATACATGTATCTATCAGATTAACCTTGGTTTTTTAATAATGTTTTGTTTAGCTGTAAACTATCATTTAATAAAAAAAATGATATATTCTATCTTTAAAATTGAATGTTTTGTATAAATGTTCTTTGTCATTTGGAAAATTAAAATTCATTGAGGAATGTATCATTGCATGGGGCTAATTTTAGGTTCATTGGGATAATAAAGGTTATTTGCGGTATCATTGGGGTTCATGGGGAGGGGGGGGGGGGGAGGAGAGAACTCAAATTTGGTTGGGGTATCATTGGGGTTTATTGGTACTGGGTATAACAGGCATCGGGATCATGAAGCATTTTGAGACTTAAGTCCAAATTTCAATTCATAAAATTTAAAAATTATTGATATTATAAAATAACGCTTCAAATTTGTAACTATCAAACAATATAGAGACACATTTTAAATTAAAGCGTTTCAATTTTTCGATGTATTAATTCACAAAACAATAAGACAGTTTACAAGTTTTGACTTAAGTCTAAGACTGCTTCATGATCCTGGGGTCAGGTTTTTAAACTAAGTTGTAGTATAGTTGAGATTTTTTTCTTATGTAGCTTTTAGATACATAAAACTCATTTAGGGTAGCATTTATGCATAGATTTAGTATCATTGGGGTATATCAAAGATCACTGGAGTATCGTTTGGGTTCATTGGGAGTATCATTTGGGTTCATAGGGAGTATTAAGGTATCACTGGGGTTTATCGGGGTAAAAAGACGAGACAGTCCAAAACTAGCGCATTTTTTTTTGTGTGCCGTAAATTGCAGATTTTTACTGATTTGATTTTGATTTGAACATGTTTTTATTATACATAAGTACAATTGGAATTGGGCAAAAGTTTCAAAACTTAGATCGCCCTCTCCCAATTCAATGATATAATACAAAAGAATTTAATGTATACACAACATAAAAAAAGGTCAGTGGATCAAATGGCAGTTTACATATATGCAATTGACATGTAACGTTATATAATCAAAAATGGTGTACAAGTAGTTATTAGATCATTTAAATCTTTCTGTGTTTTTAATATAATTATAAAGTATGTAAATAAATATTTGTTTAAATTGTCACTTACTGCACTGTCACCCCAAAGTAAAACATGAGTATTGTCAATGTTTAGATTTACAATATGAAAAATTTCATTAAATAGAACATTTCTAGCATCTATATATATTTTACCTGTGACAAAATAATGGTAAGCTTATCACACGAACAGAGGGAACTGTTGATAATACTACATCGAAATAAATCATTATTTAGTTCACAATTGTGACGAAGTCTAGTATGAATAATATTCAAATATCTATCACCACATGTAAAAATATTAGGTCTATTTCTACAAGAAAGTGCATTTTCATTTTTAACAGACACATGTAGTTTTTCCTTAAAAATGCAAATGGAGTCACTTTCACGGACATCTGTTGACCACATGTAAAAATATTAGGTCTATTTCTACAAGAAAGTGCATTTTCATTTTTAACAGACACATGTAGTTTTTCCTTAAAAATGCAAATGGAGTCACTTTCACGGACATCTGTTGAAAGTGCAGTCCATTCATTTACAGCAATAGGATCAAACGAAGATTTATACAATTGTGAACGACATTTTGGTATAGAGTAATTCTGTGCATTTCTGGTAACATAGTTAGATGCATTAACACGCTTGTTTGTAAAGATATCCATTACATACCTTTTAACGTAGGACTTACTAGTATTGTATTTAGTTTATTATTAAAATGAACTGCCTTAGTTTTTGAAGGATTAAAACTCAAAAGCCATTTCTTAGACCAAACTTTTAAATCTAAAAGATTCTGATTACGATTAAATTCCATATCGCGTACATTGATTGCAACATGTTGAAGACTATTATCATCTGCAAAATGTTAACATGTTATCTGCTATATCGTTTACATAAATAAGAAATAACAATGGCCAAAGTACAGAACCTTGATGCACTCCAGCATTAATAGACTTTATAGAAGACAACACTTCTCTATACATAACTCTTTGCTTTCTATTAACAAGTTAACTATTAAACCATTTGAACAGATTTCCAGTGATACCTTAGGTATGAAGTTTAAACAATAAACCGTTATGCCAAACGCGTTCAAATGCTTTTGACAAATCGCAAAAAATCATACAAGTTTGACCTTGATCGATTAATCTTAAAATATGGTCATACGTTTCTAAAAGCTGATAAACAGTGGAGTGACCCGGTAAAAATCCAGCTTGAAACTTATAAAGAAAAGATTATTCTCGTGAAAAAAGTTATGTACGTGTCTAAAAATAATTTGCTCCATTATCTTAGAAACACAACTTAATAAGGAAACAGGCCTATAATTTGACATTTGAGATGCATCACCTTTCTTACATTAAGGTAGAACCACTGGATGAAATATCTGGTTTCAGCGCTGCGGAAACCCTTTGGAAACTTTGCGGAAACTTAAGGTTACTTTAAGTTTCCGACAGGTTTCAGCACGGAAACTTCAAGTTTCATTAAGTTTCCGCAGTGCTGAAACTTAGGCTGTCCACGAATCCAAATGGTTTCCGCAACGGAAACTTACTGAAACTTGAAGTTTCTGCGTAGTTTTTACCTCCATAAACTGTTTGAATACATATTGTTTACAAATGGTTTCCGCAACTGAAACTTACTGAAACTTTATTTTTTTATGCTTTCAAAAAACTCAGCATGGTTTCTACATGTAAAAACAACACAATTTCAAGCAGTTCCAAATTTATTTTGATCACAAAACTTAAAATGTTTTCAATAATAAATAAAATACAGCCAAGATACAATAATGGAAAAACATTCGTATGGAAATTCCTTTATCAGGAACATTTATTTAAAAAATGATAAAATTGCACATCAAAAAACCTTCCCATAAAAATTTATACTTTTGTACTCATACTTGTTTTCTTCTTGATCATATGCATACCAAACCTCCCTGAATAATGTAAAAGATGTTAGTTTTTTAAAAATATGAATGCAATTTACAAAATAACTACATGAATTAACAAAAAAAACCTTCACTGTTACATGAACATGGTACACTTGTCTCAATTTGTCTTGAACTACAATGAATATGTACACCATAAAATATTTTTCTAGAGGCTAAAGTGTCCATCTTTTGTGAAAAACATACACTAAAAGATAGTAATTGACTATAGAGGTATGACCCAGATATGATTTGAAAATGTATGTCCATAAATTTCAAAATGAGGCTAGAGTGACCTACTTTCGAGTTGGGACAAATCTTTTCTTTGTTATTTATATAATCTAATGTCTTACATTAGAACAGGATTTGACAGCATATTATTAGATATTCAAGAAAGTCCAAAGTGAACTTCTCATTTTCCCCATGATGTACCAACTGATCAGATTTGATTGTCATAAGCTTATCAGTATTTAAGAGATGACCCAGAGTGAGATATGAAAAGCTTGCAGACCGATCGAAAGCTATTAAACAATGGAGCAAGTCCGTCAAATCATGTGCAAAAATATGACATACACATTTATATAATTATGCAACACTCTTCATTCCTGATGAATATTGTTCTTTACACACAGTTTCCCTTCCTACAATTCACTATTTTGTCTACATTGATATTTTTTAAGTCCAAGTAAAAAATACATTGTTTATATATGTCTTAAGTCACTACATGTACTTGCTTACTGTAGCCTGAATGTATAAATACAAACTGTCACATGGATCATTCACTATATGCTTCTCATCAATACCAGTATTTTACTTATGATATAAAAGCTAATTCCAATATTAGTTACATAACACATAAAAAAAACTCATATGGAAATGCTATTGTTAACAACTTTCAGTGCAAGTAATTTTGTTAAATAAAAATTGTAATAAATGGGGTACATGTTATCTTTATATATTTTCATATTTGACATAATTGAATATTGTTTGGTGTATTTTTGATACATACATATCTCTCCTAATGCAGTGTTTTTACATGTATTAAGATGGTTTCTGAATTATTCATATATTGCTGCAAATAAGAACTTAATTATCAATAAATGTAAACACAGAAAATAAAAAAACCCACAATGTACTAAATATCTAGATATATATATCTGATTCAGGATTTATATGATGATTTTTCAACGGTTGGTTAGTATAAGTAAATATGCCTTTTCAGTTCTCTATTTAAAAAGTACTCATCATACCGGTAAAATAAAAATTAACATTCGGGGTTGTGTTTGGATTGTGAACATGTATATGAATCTACTACTTGGTATCAACAACATCATTAACACTGGGAGATTGGTGGATACATGTTACCTGGAGTCTAATATTTTATGGAATATTTGCAAATACAATGTATAACATTCAGAAAATGAAAGTTCATATCAAGGTCTAATCAATCATTTGATAATATAAGTCAAGACCATGTGATTTTCTTAGATTTTAGCTTACAGACATTGCAATTTACTGGTATTTGATTGTATAAAAAGTTCTTTTATAGTTAATAGGTTCTTTGAAATGGGAATACTTTACAGCCACCAAGTATTTGTTCTGCATAGGTTTAATCAGGTCGTAGAGATGTGTCCATTAGAACGAATAAGGAGTATTCTTGGCTGTTGATGATGTAACCTGAGTCGTAGTTTATGGAAATAGGCCTTTCTGGGGGGATTTTCAAGCATTCTCCAGGCTTGTGAAGCACTCACATAAGATTGCACTTGGTATTCTGGACAGTGGTAGCATTAAATTTCTTCTTGTGATGAACTCGTTTCTTTCACTGGTCTGTACTTTATGTCTGTTCTTTTTATCTTAAACAAGTTTAATAAAGTTTCATTTAAATGATTAAACGATGAACATTCAGTCTTACATATACAGGTAGATGTAATAAAAGCATAAAATTCATTCTGAATATAGTTCTCTAAGAAGCTACTTTACAGTTGCCAGTTGCTGATTAAATCATGTCATACAATGACTTCAGTAGTATCTGGTCTAAAATGTTTCATTTTATGTTTGAAACTAGGTTATTTTCATTTTGATTCAATAATTGTTTGTTGAACAATGGAAGAAGAATGTGTTTCATCCCCCCCCCCTTCCAACTTCCTTTCCCAGATCTTCGACATTAATTTCCCCCGAATTACTACAATAAAATTATAGAAATCTAACACGTGTATAAGTTAAGGGTGAAAATAATTAATTTCAAAGGCAATACCTTGCGATCACATCGTCCAGCTGGTCAAAACATTCACCGAAGAGAGGATGCAACTAATCACCGGAAACATTGTTTTTGTATGGTGTCTGCTGAAAAAAGAAAAGCGTGAAAGATTTCATTTTCCGGATTTAATAATAGAAAATGTTTTTTAAATACTTATGTTACATTTAGAGTTTGTAAATTGTGTAATGTGTGAAAAATATTCATTGTTCTTGTTTACCAACCAAGCATCCAGATATTTTAGTGACGCATATACGTCCCTGGATATTCTAATAAACCCTATCTTGAGAATCATGCATATAAACTTTGTTAATGATTTGGTCAAAACTTATATTTTAAAGAGATGTGGGAATAAAATGCCGAACCAAGTCTGAAAAAAATGACGCCATTTTGATGTTGCGAGATCTCGTTTGCAAATGAGAGATACATGTAACTAAGAGCTTTGAAAATGATATCGGGAGTATCTATATTGTAAACTAAGTTACCTTGATATCAGTTCTTCGTTCCTGTATTATCTCCTTGTTGTAGAGGCTAAACATGTTTCTCAATTCTCCATTTTACAACAGCACCTTCTTGTCCATTTCAACCTTCGCTCGGAAATATAAAGTGCGCCAATACTGACCAATCAGAACCCGCTAAATCTTGGCGAAGTGCATCATGGGATAGTTTAAAATAAATAATGTTTAATCAAAATTATTTTTTACTGAGTATAATATTTTTTTTACATATATTTATTTCAAATATGAACTGTTGGAGTCAGTATTTTCTGATTAAGTACGAAAAATTATTGGTTTTTTTTGTTACAATTGTAACACGTGATAAACAAACAAAAAATGGCCGACCGTTTGTTTACAAATGTATAATGGCTTAACGTTGTAATTAAACTAATTTAATTGTGAAATATGTTTCAGATTTTGTCTATGACTTTATATATGTACACATGATTTTGCCAAACTTAATATGAGAGAGCTGTATAGTTTACTGACAACGTAATCTTAACTTGTCTAATTTTCACCGCGATTCTAAGCACAGTCATTGTCTTATTCAAAATATAGAGGTGTGAAAATATTATGTTCAACACAGAGCAATTTCCACTTGAACAAGAAATCACAAGTATAATTAAATGCCCATCAATTAACGGTGGTCTAGACGGTAGGCTTGTTAACGGGGTCTACCCGTACGGTCAATTTACAACTACGATGAATTGATGACAATTATTTTACAGTTACACATGTCCACTGTTTGATCACGTTGAACAGAACGTTAAAAAATATTCGTAAAATACAAAAGCATTAAACATTAAACAAGCCGGGAAATAAGACTTGTGTGACTTCACACAATATGTTACTGATATATAAACTTTTAAATATTTTGTCAATAACTGAATATATTGCAAACCATGAAGCCAATTGCAATGGATTTTGACGAGTTAATTGGAACTTGACCCTTACCCACCTACATATAAATAAAATGAGCATTGTAAAAACATAACTTTACATGTTATAGTTTTAAGAAGTATTATTTAATAAATAATGTATATGTAGTGGACATGAGTGTTTTGTGCTAATAGATACTTAATTATTTGGTATACTTTCTACATCATATGTAATCGAATGTATCATCAAATTAAACAACTGGGATTGAAATCACCTGCACCACATGACTAGTGCTGGATTCAATTTTAAACAGATTTTGTAATATAACGTGTAACTTAAGTTAATGCTTATTATATCTTATCACAGAAACATGCATGTAGTCTACATGTTTCATATACATGGATCCATATTTGTGTTTACAGTACAGAATGTAAATACAAAGTATAGAAATGCACGAATCGGATACAGTCACACATAGTAAAGTCAAAAATGCAGGTATTCTAAATAAACAATATCAGATTCAGACCCTAAGTGGTTTTTACTTAATATCATATATTAACTGAAGACTTAAAATGGTTTTTTTTTCTGTGTACATGTATTGACGTGGGATTTTAAAAAATTAACTCTAAAGTTCCGGTTGTACGATTTTTTGGTATGGTTTGTAATGATGTTGCATTTACAATGACTTACATGTACCTTAATTTGTTTGCTTAATTAGTACACCAAGATTGATTAATTTATTAATTAAAGTGACTTTATCTGTAAAGGATTTAAGAAGGAGTCTAACAAAATAGGTATATTGCTAGCTCTTATAATTAAATGAGTGTAAGTAAACTACTTCATCATACCATGTCTGTCATATACAGCTAGAGTCTTCTTTTTTTGTTTTTTTACTAATTAATCATTAATTAAAGTAACTAATTAATTTTACTAACTGAGATACACACAAATTGAAAAACAAATTCCTGCCGGGCTACAGGTATAAACTCATGCTTAGTTCTGTGTATATGTTATGTAACAGTCTTTTGTTCACTCCTGACAGGAAAACCCTCCAATCCACACAGAATATACAGGGAAATCACAAAGAGGAGGTCACCTGGACAAAGAATGTATACACATGTATACACGTGCCCCAATACCTAAGATTAATAATTTGATCATTGAACAAGAGAGACATCAGTTTTTCTTTTCATTTAAAACTAATTACTTAGTAAATTTGTTAATCGTCTTATTTTCCACATTTAAAGATAGTTACATGTACATGTATGTATACATACAGTTTCAGTCACGCTGAGACCTACTGTACATATAAGCATGTACGGATTCATGATCATGAGGCTAGAATTAAACTTAAACCTGTTGAAAATAATTGATATAACCATTAAAACTAAAAAAAAAAAAAATTTAATAATGGTTTCAGCTGTACGTAAACTATTTGGAATCTTAACTTTAAGTTTCAGCATCCTGAAACCTAGCGGAAATGTGCTGAAACTGATTGATAATTCCATAATAATTTAGACCACTTTTCATACATTTCAATTTTGGTTTCCGCATTGCGGAAACCATAAGGAATCTTAGACTAAAGTTTCTGCTGACTGAAACCTTACGGATACTTGCTGAATCGATATAATGGTTTCCGCATTGCGGAAACTATACAGGAAACTTCAACTTCAAGTTTCAGCAAGGTTTCCATATAGTTTTAGTTTTGCTGAAACTGGATTTTTCATCCAGTGAACATTGGATATTTTCCAGGAGCTTGGAAATGTACAGTCTCTTAAATAGCGATTAAACAATGAACAAAGATGTTTTGCTATTGTATATATACTATTGTTTTGCTATAGTGTACATACTATTTTTAAGCATTTTATGACTTATATTATCTGGCCCTACAGCTTTATTTATTTGAAGGATTGAAATATCCATCTAACGCATCTTGTTCAGAAATACATACATTAGAAATTAAGATTGTGGAACATTAACTGGCAAGATTGGAAATATACAGCTTACCTCAATTTCACCTGTTACAGTCATTTGAAATGAGCGGGGAAAAATTGACGCGGACGTCTGAGAAAACGTTGGATTAAAACTGTAGTAATAGGAAATGTATTTTCAATTTTCAAAAGTCTGTACTCAAGTGAGGCCTTTGTTGAAACGGGGTTTATTCCCAGAAGAGAATAATTCAAATATTTTACTTATGATTATACTATAATATATTTATTTCAATTTTAGTTGAGTGATATCCGTACCTCAGAAATCTTCAAAAAAGTCGATATGAGTGAATTTTTTTGTGAATGTATAGATAGATAAACAATGAACGCGCAAATCTATTCGTAAATATCAATTAAGCAAAAAAAAATTATACTTTTATTAAATACTTGGTATAAATTTAATTTATCAAATCGAAATTTGAATTATTCTCCTCTGGGAATAAACCCCGTTTCAACAATGGTCCCACTTGATTTCAGACTTGCGACGACTGATTCTCTAAAGTCATTGGACAATGCTTTGCCTAGCGTTTTATCTCTCCCGAATTGTGATCTTCTCATATTTGCTGACTATATAATTATATAAACTTATTAAAATAAAATGTTTTTCAATCGCTTTGCTGATACTAAATAAAATGTTTTTCGATAGCTTTAAGTTATGTAGCAAGTTAGAAACGCTGATGTGGATTGAAAATACACTTCCTATAACTACAGTTTCAATCCAGTGTTTTCTCAGACGTCCGCTTCAATTTGTCCCCGCTCATTTCAAAGGTTTTGACTGTAACAGGTGAAATTGACGTAAGTTGTATATTTCCAATCTTGCCAGTTGCCAATCCGCGGTCTTAAATTGTTGCATGCAGAGTTGAATTCAGGTAATCTATCGTTATTGTTGTCCAGACATGAAAAAGAGGGAAAATAAATATTCAGAATCTCCACCTTTACTGCATTGGTATAAGCTATGAATTGTTTACCATTTTACTATGAGAGGCACTGTTCCTCCCAGGTCGTCCAACCGATTTTTTTCAGACCGGGAGCTACAGACCTGCAGCTATCCTGTACTATGATAATTACAAGGATTGTCACTGTCGCCATTTTGAATTTTTTAAACTGGCTCATCTTCGATTTTCTGGCCGTAGTTCGTTGAACTAAAATAAGACAGGGCAAAAGAATATATACATGTAGAATAATAATCTTTAAACGCATTCAACGTATATAGAAATACAATGCTTTGAATCATGTAAACACTTTTGTAATAAGCAATATATGAAACTTTAACCAAATAGCGTAACCGTATTTTTGTAGACATTTAAAATCACCATACGTTTACGTCATTGGTAATTAACACTCCCAGACAGCTGCTAAATAAAAATATACTACGTTTTTAATTAAAAAATACGTGGTACCTAAATGTTGAAATGATCTCAGATAATTTACAGCTGCGTGTACCGATTTCTCGCTAATACTGTTTTAAATGATTTTTACATAAAAACCATTTATCTTAAAAAGTTACAGACTCTCACCTATTTACACCAGCAGAATCGGTCTCCTTTTAAAGATAGAAATATTTGAAGTTAATAAAAATACTTTCTGTATTGGAATACAACTCCCCCCCCCCCCCCCACCCACAAATAAATTGTCATGAGCGTGCTAGCATATAGGAATTGCTTGGTTTCGTTCCCCAATTGTTCGGGAATGTTCATCCCGCATATTGAGCATCGATTGTAAGAACAAACAAAAAGATGAGTTAAAAAGGTACACATGTTTATTTCTGATTGACCAACATATTTGAAATCTAATTTTCGTCTTAGCAAATGCAAAGTCGTAATGCTATTATACCTGCCTCGACATCAGACCAACTCTTAATGTCAGACGCGACCTATCTTCCATTATTTTCTATTTATACTATCTCTGCAATGTGAAAATTTCCACTGCGTAATTTCATAATTATATTTTCATGTTATATGATATTTTTCTATTTGAAAAATATAGTTTCAATTGAAAATATATACTATGACTTTATATATAAGCATCCAATACATTTTTGCGTGCTATAATACGGTAAATTCAAAATATTCCAACTCCAAAAATAGCCTGGTACATGTAATGTACTCTGAATTATTGGGCATTAACTGGTTTAAATGCAAATAAATAAAAAATAATCTATCAAGGAAAATTATATAAAACTGGGGAACGTCTAACGTGTCCTTAATAAGGGGCGAAATCACGCTATCTTATTATATAATTTATTTTGTAAACAGACTTCTAATTTGTACATCATTTTTTCTATAGAAATATACTTAACAAAACCATCGCTTTTACAACTTTCATAAAATTTGATAAAAAGCCGGGCCAAGACGTTTTAAAACTTTTTTCTAACATGGTTTCTTCTCATATTACAATAGTTCTCATAACAAATATAAACAATCACCATCTTACAAATCGTAATGGTGAGATAATATAGACAACCCGATTAAAAAAAAATCAACAATTGTACTTTCAATTAAAAACAATGAAATATTGTTAGATTTTTTTCCAACATCAGATAAATACTGAAAACGGAATAGTTTTCATAGAGATCCCCCCCCCCCCCCCCCCCCTCGGAAATTTCTAGATCCGCCCCTGAACCACTCCCTTAAATAAAAATACAGAGAAAACCTAGAGAAAGCCAATTTAAATTAATTATTAACATTTTACTTGGTTGGTAATTAGCAATGCGGAAAATAACTCTCTATAACTATTTTTCAATCGAGTTGGATTTTCCTTCGAAAACTTTTTTCATTGTGGGATTTCCATGGGAGAAAAAATACGTTAATGTCACGTTTTTTGGCATGGAAATTCCACATGCAGCGATGTTAAAGACTTGTCCAACCATTGGATAATGAATAATAGATATGAATTCATTGAACGCAATAACATTTGTCTGACTTCATTCATGGATGTATATATCAATTGAAACAGCGCCAATTTCACAAAACAAAACAGATCTTTCCGAGTTTGACAGTCCGAATATCAATGACCTTCTCTTAGTTAATTAAACGAAAGGGGGTCAATATTTGACAGCTTGTTTTGATGAGCAAACTAGAAAGTAACATCCCACCGAAAGTCCAAGCTTTTGTAAAAATGGCTCTTTATAAAAACGTTGAATTTTGATATATTTTAAAGAAATAAAGTTTGATCAATACATGTATACATAGATGTAATTATAATCGGGTCAATTATAAAGTCTCCAAACTTTACATAAAGAAAGATTACATGCTTGATTATTTCCATTTCTGGAAATTCATGATGTTACCCAAGTAGTCATTTACTTTATATCAAGTGAACCTACAAGACCCAAGGAACAAGAATTATTATAATGCGGTATAATAATATATTTTGTCATCTCTGTCTGTCGTCCATCTTTTTGTCTGTCTGTTTTTCTGTTGGGAACTTATTGTTCACATCACAACATAGCCACTTTAAGGGACATCCATGTCTAATAAGAGAAGACGATTTTGATAAATTTGGCTTTTTTTTTTTTTTTTTACATATTTGGCCCCGCCCATGAGGCCCTGGGGTCGTAAGGTAATTAATTTCACAATTTAGATTAATGTTACATGAATGTTACATGAAGATGCTTTCTTCCGAAAATGGTTACAATTGGCACTTGTAGTTTTCAAGAAGTTACAAATGTGAAATTGTTAACGAACGACGCATATCGCACGGCGACGGACGAAGAACAATGACAATAGGTCACCTAAGTACTCTGGTGACCTAATAAAAAGCCATTGGCTTGATACGATTAAGTAATTCATGCCAAATTTAACTTTTGTAAATCAATTTTGAATTTTGTATTTACGTTGATAATTTCTACCTTGTAAGATAAAATGGGTATATGGGCGATGGAAAAGGCAAAAATGCAATGTACGAGGATCGTTTAAAAGATACAAAATGTCGATCTCTCTCATATTTAAAGTATTGTTGGCGTTGTGTGGTTTTTTTTTTTCCAAACATGTTTGCTTTTTGTGGGCAATTTCTTAATTTTGAACGCCAACAATTTTTGTGGTATATTGTATTATATGTATTACACTTTGTTCTCTTGTTGATCAGTTTACAATGATTTAATTATTATCAGGGGAGGTTATTAAACTCTTGTATTGTAATAGAATAAAAGATGATTTTTGTGATCTCCCCTTTTTGCATTATTGATATATGTATATACATATATAATGTACAAATTAATTTTATATATGTATAACCTTTCTATGTCATTTAAATAAATGACAATTCACACAACTGATGTGTTTGTGCTGTTTAACGTTAGGCAGTGGAATGATTAGGCTATTCTATATAAATATTCGGAAAAATCAATTTTAAAGGTAAATTACACAAATTTAAATCAGTGGTTTTGGTCCCAATTCAAGCCGCAAAACTTTTCTTAGCACCATAGACTTTCTTACCAAAAGCTAAATGGATATTCTCTAATTTATTAGCTGCGTGTTGTCCCCATAATTTGCCAACCTCCAATATATGTATCAAACAATGACAATTTGGTGTTTATACTCAAATACAATGACTTCATTTTAGTTAATAAAGAACTTGGACCCTTTTTACCCTGTGACGCTTGTACATTTTGTGTTTTGTGAAAATTGCGAGATAGATGCATGTATAATTAAAATTTTCAACAATATGAATACATTCATTGTTATACTTCCAACAATGTCTATTAGTCAGCATTCCGTCCTTTCTAAATACAACGACTTTTGTTTTAAAAAAAATACTGGTATACTTTTATGTGTATAGCTATATACAATTAAGCTGGTTTCGTAAATATTGTACACAATTTTGAACAAAATACTGTTGTTCTGTAATTTAAGGGGATCAGCAGATTGATAATTTGTTTCACATTTTGTGTGAGCAATTTTGGGTCTGATCCCCTAATATGTTGTTTTTTTTTAAAATATATTTTTTTCTTTATTTTCGTCATTTTAGTGACATATTTCATCTCTAACCAGTGTTGAGTTCATTTATCTGACAGAAACAAATACAGAGCTGCAGTGACGGTGTGCAACTTGAGAAAACATAAATGATTATTTTTCAGCATTCTGTCTTTTCTTAATACAACGACTTTTTTTTTATCTATACATTTACTTTACTTTTATTTCCACTTGGATGTGTATAGTCATAGACAATTAATCATATCTTGAAAGCCTTGATCGGTCTCTGGAAATGGTACAGTGTTGTCTGCATACAAGATCATATTGATAAAACACTTTGTGTACTAACATGACCATCAAAAGAAATAAAGTTGACAGAGAAATGATTTCTTTTTATCATTTTTGAAAATTGAAACATATTTTACTCATGCATTAGATTGTATAAGGCGCCAAATGCGCTTATCGCTTAGATAGAGTTAGAATCACATGGGTCGATCATCCATGAATTCGTTCTGTTATTAAAGATAATTATTGTTGATTTGGAATAATTTCTTTGAATATATTTAAACATCACAATAAATGCATAACAAATAAAAAAAAATTAAACGTTTGTAATTTCCGACACGTAAATTCAAACCATGATATATTTCACAACAACCCGTTTTTAAATTGTAGAGTAAAAAAATAAATTTAAAAAGTTAAATCTTGTTTTTTAATTATTAGATATATTTCGATTCTTCAAATGAATATTCTAATCAAACCCTAAAAAAAATTATACCATAATGAAGCATCATGGCTACATGCAAGTAAATAATCATCGGTTATCGGCCTTGGGATTTTTTGTAAGATCCCCTAGCAAAATCGAAACTTGGTCAGATCAGTATACAAAGTGTTTTGTCTGTCAATAAATTGGGTCATAAGGTATACTTAGTAATTTAAATTTGTGATAAAAGTTATATTGCTTGTTCATTTAAAAGTCGTATACAGTGTTCTATGAATCACTAGTATGTCACAGCATGAAAAGATAATAAAATTCGTTTCTTAGATGATTGTCTCCATTTGGGTTCTGAAAAAAAAAATCACAGAGGATTCAGAAAGCGATAGGTAAAGTTTCCTATCATATTGGAATACATCAACATTTAGGCCATATTTTTTATTAGTTTTTGTTCAAGACTTTTCCCACAAAAATTGGGTCAATAGGTCGAAAAAAAAATTAAAAAAGAAACAAAACACATTTTCGCATAAGTTTATAAATTTGATTATAATGCCACCAACCATCATATGAAAATTCCCTTTGAAAGCTTGTTGAAATCTCATGTTATGATGTTTTTTCAAATGAATAATATAATGGTTTTCCTAAAGTTTGCTAAATTCCATAAACAGAGTTTTATTATTTTTCAAATTCGTGAAAATGTGGGTCAGTCGGTCTTGAAAAACAACTAGTAAGTTGTTAAAACTTGTTTCTGATCCTCTTAAGCAATCAATTAACTTTTAAAAATGGCCTTACCAACAAAGGACGCTATCTTGCTATAGCTAGAGAGAATACTTCTTCTCGTGATTAACTAGATGCATGTTCGAGATAGAATGTATTTCTTAACTATGGTGTTCCGATGGGGCCACTTCGACCTTCGCCTTTAAGGCAAAGATGTGTGAGTGCGAAGTTGCAAAGGCGAAAGTGCGAAGGCGACGGAGCGAAAATGCGAAGATGCAACGGCGAAGTAGCGATACGACTATCGCCCCTTCGCCTTCGCAACTTCGCACTCTCGCCTTTTTTTATTGCATTCAGCAAGTCTCGGTCGATTACGTAGAATTTGATGCAGGCACTCGCCCAAGGTTTGCCGTTTATTCTCAGATATTATTGGTACGCATGCGCTAGGCCATCGTACTTACTATGAATGTTTATTAATATTTTACTGTGTAATGGGACATATAATCATTATATACTCCACATAAAAGGTAATGTCCGCCACAATGTGTACACATGCACTTCCAGACTCCTGTCACTTACCAGATGTTTGTTTTTGTGGAGCTCTCTATCGTTTAAAGATAACTTTAGCTTTATAAAATGACATTTGAGGCAGAAGACGAACTTTTGAGAATTTATTTTCAACAGCCTGCGTAGCTCAATATTTTTAAAGGACATTACCTTTTATGTGGAGTATATAATGATTATGCATAGCCAACACTGGTAAACATATATGTCACATTACACAGTAAAATATTAATAAACATTCATAGTAAGCACGATGGCCTAGTGCATGCGTACCAATGATATCTGAGAATTGGGCGAGTGCCTGCATCAAATTCTACGTAATCGACCGAGACTTGTTGAATGCAATCAAAAAAGGCGAAGGCGAAAGTGCGAAGTTGCGAAAGCGAATGAGCGATAGTAGTATCGCCTCTTCGCCTTCGCATCTTCGCCGTCGCAACTTCGCGCTTCGCTGTCGCATCTTTGCACTTTCGCCTTCGCAACTTCGCACTCTCGCATCTTCGCCCTAAAGGCGAAGGTCAAAGTGGCGAAACACCATACTCAACAGATAATATATTTTACAGTTTTGCGGACTATTTTATAAACATATAAATATCAATATCTAATGTGCACAAAATATTGATCACGTTAAAGAACGTTGGCAAATTAGATGGTGCACATGCCTGTTATTACACCATTGATTTAATAATAAAACATCAAATTTTGAATATTTTTATGTTAACTAACTGCGTTGTGACATAATGAAAACATACAGAAACATAATTCCCAATCATTGTCCGCTTTTTTTTATTTTAACAAACTTGGAGAAAAAAATGTTTTACCCGATAACGAAATTTGCACTTTTAAAAGCTCAAATCTTCAACAGTACCATCTCCAACTCTGATCACGAATGCACGGACTTCTTTTTTTTTTTTTTTACCTGAAACGTTCAAATTTTGAGAAACAAAATGATACATCTAATATATACAGGGTTATTACTCCAAGCTTTTGTTTATTAAAATTAATTCGTTTTCCATTATACATAAATTAGACAACAAGAACATTATGGAGCACTGAACCATCTCATAAAACAATAGATATTGAAGTTAAGGCTTAGTCAATGAAAATGGTCTAAACGCCAATTTTTACTTTCCAATTACTGGTAGGTGTTTTCAGGGACTGAGAAGAAAAAACTTTAACAACTTATAATCCTATGTTTGAAAAAGCCTTGTTTTTATTCATCTAAGAAAAAGGGTGACCTACACGAAGAAAATACACATCGTAATGTTTTCATTATAAGATGCTTAAAGAAGTAAAATAAGCGCCATGGAGTAATTATAACGGTATTAAAACATTATTTCCTTTCGCCAATGCCTCCCACCTTTTGCAGATAGAATTTCAGTCTTCTTAGGACTTGGTAAAGGAGGCACTTGGAGTGCTAAATGCGAACTGACGGGATAAGATTAAATCGTCATTGCGCCATTCATGTCAAAATTTGTTTGTTTAAAGTATCGTTAATACTGTACAAATGTTTGGCGGATAATTTCCAGATAAACATTTGTCCCATGTTGAGTATCGCCATATGCCTTTTATCAAAACTTTCAACAGTATTCCATCATTTTCCTCCACACTTCCTCTCTGTTTTGAAGAGTGCTACTGTGTAAAGAACTTTATTTTTATTGAATATAAACAAATCGCAGGCCTGAATGTGCCATATCACGCTAAGAAGTGGCTATTAAAATGTTTAAACCGAACACCCATCACCCTCAACAAATTGAACAAATTGGACTTTAATTGATATTTGATCAACCTTTTCGCAAACAGTGCTATTCCATTAGCCCGATTAGCGTGTAATGCTTTATCTGCTTAAAGTGGGGAATGACAATGGAGTTGTCACTGCACCAATTATAATCCTGACGGTTTTAATCCCGAATCGTTTGTCACTAATGTTACTTAAGAAGCAAGGGGCTCTTTTCCCTGATAAGAAATAAGGGTCAATCATGGCTATGACACGTGAAAAAGACACTGGTTTTTGCTTTGTTACAGTTTAATATCAAACTTGATATGTAAATACGCATTCAATGGACGCGTGCGTGCTTTTACGTACGTTGAGTTTTAGGGTTTATGTGATAACAATACCGTAATTAATTTTTTATTTGTAAATTTCCAAAATTACTTCTCAAGTATTTCAATTGTGAAAGTTTTTTCAGTTCTGCAGGAATTTCAAAACTAATTAGGTATCTTAATTTGAGGAAAGATTTTATAATTGATTCCTAAATTGAAATTTCGGGGTGTATATACAGTTTTAAAATGGACAATTCCATTGATACTTACATTTAAATAAAGAGTATTATTAAGTGCAACATCATTCATAAGTGATATAGATACAATAGCGTAGAATATTATTTATAGTTATCAACAATACTCACCTTACAAATATATATATATGCAAAACCATTCCGCTATTTTTCAAGTTCTGGAATTATATGCCTGTTTGTTTGGTTTAATGCTGCCCACTCTCCGCCCACCCCATCCCACCCTACCCCATGGATAAAAAAATAATAATATAGAGTGGGAAAATAGTCGGCTCTGCAAATAAACTGTCCAAAAAGACAATTCAGTCTGTTCGACTTATCCTGTTTATTGTTTCAAAATTTTTTTACGATATAAAATCAGGAAAACACTAGAAAATATCAGAAATATAATAAAGATAGGACATCTCTGTTTTAAGAGGCAATAAAAAAATAACCTTAACCATAATAATTAGTACTCTTTTTTAGGTCACCTAAGTCACTCATGTGACCTATTACGATTGATCTTCGTCCATCGTCGTGCGTCGTGTGGTGTGCGTCGTGCGTTAACACTTTTACATTTTTAACCTCTTCTTGAAAAGTACAAGGCCAATTGTTACCATTTTTTGGTGTGAATCATCTCTATGGTAAGAGGAATCTAAATTGTGAATTTCATGGCTCTACTCTACATATACTAGCCATTTTTTTTTTTAGTTTATCTATGAAAACATACACATAAACCTATCTTGAAAGTTAACAAACATGGGAAATTATTTCCCATCAGAGTCTTGCACCTTTTCAATATCAGGTCATGCACTCTATTATGATCTTAAAGTTTTTCGCCAGAATTATAGGTTTCGTTTTGGAGTAAAATGAAACCTATAATTTTGGCGAAAAACTTTAAGATCATAATAGAGTTAGCCTCTTGTTTTGTAAACTGAAGCTTTCACTGACACCTCGTCATTTCTTTTCAGAGAATTTGCTCTTCTGTTTTTGTACAAAAATAAAGGGCATCTTTTGTGCATTTGTACATGTTGATTTCATGTCGCAATTTAAACGAACGAGATCAAAGGAAAGTAAGCTTGTTTCTTTAAACATGCCTATTCTTTATTACGTCAAGCGTTTTTTTTTAATATTGCCCTGATCAGAATGCCAACATGATCAATACTAACTTAAACATTTGGACAGTGCTGTATTAATTAAATTAAGGAAAACGGCGAGAAAGAATTCTCTTGATAAATGAGAAAAAAAAGTATTGATACAAGATAGTTGTAACCCTCAAACTATCTTTTATGTCAAATGTTGTACAGTTTTCGACGCATACAATACTATAGTGTCTGATGTAATTGACAGTTTTTAGGTTTGAACCATTACGTATAAACAATAAAGAAAACATTGATGTAATCGTCTGCTGTTGCTCGGAGAAACAAATGGAAAATATTCAGTAAAATTGTTTTGCATCTTCTGCAATTGATTGTGTGACAACACAGGAAGAGGAAAGAAATAAAACTTACCCTTACATACATAATAGATATTTACGTACATCTTTGAATTGTGAGTGAATTAAACAGTTTTTCTCTCTTCAAAATCATCCTTCTTTGACGCCACAGTACACAAACCATACTTTTTGACAGCAGTGATTTCATAAATTCTTCAAAATGCACGATGAATGGTTTCTAATAAGTAAAAATATAATTGGAAAGGTAAAATGAGAATGATAATTAACCTGCACGGTATACAATCATACCTGTATATTTTATTTAGAATAGAATAAATTTGTAAGGTGTCTAATTTTCAGATCAAGGGTTTTTCGTCTTTTAAAATATGATGTTCTGGGAATTATGGGGCGCCTTCATTTGGTACATAAACTTATCACGAGCAAAATGGCAGGCTATTTGGATAAAAAAAAAATGCCCTCGCCATTACTAGTATTGGTTAAGAGATTTTGGCCCACTCGTTTGAGCCAGGGTGTTTTTCATCTCTAATTAGCTAATCCCGTGAGACATGCTAATATGGTCTCTCCTATTATATAAAGATACACTTACGGAAAAAACAGATGCTAAAATTGAAGTAAACGATAATCATACTATTGAATCACAGGTATTTGTTTCTACCAGTATATATTAACAACACAGTGATGTAGAGTACACCACTTCCACGTGAATTGCAATTGTTTTCACTTTCAGGAAAAACACCGGAAAAGAGTTTAGTACGGTAACAATTCTCTTTTAAGATAGATTATCTACAAAATCGAATATCGTGTTACTGCGGTTTTTTTTTTTTATCTCCTATCCCTGTAAATGGTGACAAAACTTTGCTCGCCAACCGAAAGCGACGTCTCAAAATACGAAAGGCTATGTTCTGGTCTCGGGCAGAATAAGCGTTATTTACTACACATACGTATTACGGTACTGCAGGTTACGGCGAAACAAATTTATTAAATAAAGTTGTAGTTTTGGGTTTTTTTTTTTAATCTGTGATCACAACGCTTAAATTTTGGAATATTTTAAAAGAGATATTGATATCTAAAAATTTTTTTTTCTTGCATTCTGCCCGAAACTTTTAAATAGGGTTTCGTGGTGTGAAAAGACTTTTTCAGTCGCCATCTTTGACGATGTTTTAACAATTTACATTTGTTTCTTTTTGATGATGTACTTTTTGACTTATTCTGGTCATTATGGTACTGTGATTTTAACTTCTTATGTTTAGGTTGTAAAAAGTACTATTGTATATGCATGTTTTTGCTTGATGAGTGTAGTTTTTTTATAACTACATTCCTTTTGTATCTTTTGTACATGCATGTATATGGTTGGAGGAGTGTGGCGTTGTAAGTTTGCTACATTCCTTTGTGTTAAATATTCTTTATCATTTATTTCCTCATTAAATAACCATTCTAATTTCTTACAAATGTGTTGTGTTATTGTGTCGAGTAAGTAACATGTCAAAGGGAGCATCACCCTATTAGTTATCCATAAAAAACTTCTTCAGTTGGCGAGCAATGTTCGAACGCTGTTTACGCATGTAGAGTATATTTAAAGGCAACACGATACCTGTAAACATGGTTTTGTAGATAAAGTATCGTAGAAGAGAATTTGTTTTTCGAAACGGAAAGAAGTGCAATTCACGGAAGGGGTGAACTTCACGTAATTTGAAGTAACATGTAGATACCCTGTGTTATCATAATATTGTGGGATAAAGTTTATCGCAGAATCTAGTGGCTGTGATTTGTAATCCACAACTGTAATCATTCTACATAAGTTTAATATATACAATGCGTGTATATATTACATTTATATATACATGCCCTTTGTTTTATTTAGCAATATATTAGTGGACATGTCCTTTAAAAAAAAACATAAACATGTGCCTGGATTTCGGCCCGTTCTTGCAATTGCAAAGATATTTTTTAATTTAGAAAAGAATTAACGAAAAATAGGTATATTTTAAAGACCACAGTTCAGATACTAATTCCAGTTCAAATTTGCATCTCATTATTAACCACCAGACATATCGTTATTTACAATAAGATATTGTGAATTGAGAATGATTAGTAAGGTGTCTCTTTGAAGCATTGAGTAGAGAAACTGCCATATTTTATTCTATTAGGATACTTTTTTTGCATACGTTGAACAGCCATGCACCATTTCTAATTCCAAACACCATATATGCCATTCAAAATTATAAATTAATCTGAGTCAACAAATATCAAAGAATTTCAGATTTGTAATCAACATGTTCAAAGATTTGTGCATTTCTAGAGAGAAAATCCCGGAGAAAATGATAATTAAACCATATTATCTATATTGTGAATTTAAAGAACTTATTTGTTGTATCTAATGGCCATCTCGATTGTAATTAAGTAACAGAAAAGATGAGTAATGCAAAAATTACTCAGAACGTTAAAATTAATAAACTCAACCCATAAAAACAGCTTTTTATGGCGCCCGTCGAAATGACTTTTTAGTGAAATGCATACCATTTCCTTTTATAAAGAATATTAGGGGCTCAGTGTAGCCTTTTTTCGTTGAATAGCAGAACCTATCTAAGCCGACATTTAATAAAGAACGTTGCAGAGGTTTATTGATAAAGCTTAATGATTTTAAAAGTTTTGTTCCCGTAAAATGGATTTAAATTCACATTAGGTCCATGATTAGCGGTTGCGTTATTGTAACCAGTTTAAATAAACTTTTTGGGGTTTTGGCACTGAATTTGATGTTATATATCACATGGAAGATAGCAATTATCAACTATAGGCAATTTGTTACATCTAAAAGACGCATCCAAATGATAATTCCATAATTTATTTGAACATACGCAACTGCTTCTAATCGAATAATATATCTAAAATATTAACTTTCAAGTGAAATGAAACCTCTAAAGGTAAAATTGTTAAATTAGGCGTTTCCTTTTCTTAAAAGGAACATATGTTAAGTAAAATATCATGGAAAATTGAAATCGACTATCTTCTTTAAAAAGAATTGATTTAAAATATCATTGAAATTCTATGATTCAGGCAGTAGAAATGTGCACTTAGGGTCGCAGAAAATATGTCAATTTTGGACACTTGGAATCCATTAACAGAAGTAACTTTGAATTTCTTTGAAAGTTTTCATATATCAAATATACATTTTGTAGCGCATTTGATTAAATGTGACGCCTAAAATCAACATACTTTTTCATTTATTACGGATTCAAGTTTTAGATCTTCAAATTCGTTACATAAATTTATCACAAAAAGATAAAACAATTTCTTGACTGAAAATGAAAATATTAGTATTAACCAAAAATCCCCTTTTATCTTTGAGATAATATGAATAGGAAAATGATGATGGTATACGTACAGTGTAAACAAAATCGAAATCTGATTGTACAATGGGTTATGAATTACAAGAAACAACAATGTTCATGTACTTATTATACCAAGTAAATTATAATTTTTAAAATAACAAAACTAAATATGTTTGTTTGAACATTATTTATTGATTAATATTCAAAAGACTTGATTTGTCCTCTCAATTAAAACTAACTATCCCCGCTTGAAAAGCAAAGAAGATACCAAACCCCAAGAAGAGTTTGTTACATATAAATGTTCCTGAAAAATGTGATACGACCTACATTTCAAAGGGCAATAATAGTAGATTATCATATCTAATTAAATATCTAATTCCATATCTTATACATGCATCACTAAATTTTTAAAATACTGAGATTTACGTTTGAGCAAGTTTTCAGACAGAAGCATTATTGTAATAATATGTTTTAAACATATCTTTCTAATATCATTGTAAAATCTTCCACAATCAATCTCAAGTTAATAAGAAGTTAACTAATAAACTGTTTATATATACATGTATATAAAGGGAAATTCACTATATTGGAACTCCACCTCCGCACCGGGCGGGGCTTGAACTCACGACCTCTGGAATCCACTCTCCTAGCAGTGTGGAGTCAGCGCGCTAACCACTCGTCCATTTGGCAAGACAAAAAAATTTGCTTTCTATGAAGAACGGAATCGTATTGGTTTTGTCAAACATTGATCTTAGTTCAAAACAATTTATTTAGAAACTAATACATCATATATATATAAGAAAACTTTCAAAATAGCTTTTAGAATCTTGTGTATGAACATGTCAAATATTTGTTTCACTGCCAATAAAAACATTCTAATAATTAAATTGTTCTTTCCAATTCCATGTATCCAAAACTCAATGTGTAAATCAACTGTTTTATGTAAGATAAGCACAAAGGAAATACATGTGATTTACATGGATCCAACATTCTAACTTGTTAATAGGTGTCTAAAACAATTCCTGTATTTCAGAATTAAAAATCTTAGCTTTTTTTTTCTCCATATAGATAAATTTGCAAATTTAATAGAATGAGTCTTAGACACTAGAATACAAGTATATTGTTCATATGAAATATATATCAGCAATGGCCATTTTGAAAAAAAAGAAGTATCTCCTACACGTGATCTACAATCGTCTTATTTCTAATATCTCCTTCATGTAAATGCAGGGAAAACAGATGAAATTTAGTCTGCAATCGGATCACTGTAAAAGTAATATATGTAATTACATAGTTTACAAAAAGAGGATCTCGCTTAAATCTGATTTTCATGGTCAGAGGGTGTATAATTATATTTATTCAAGTGAATCAATCAGGAACTCCAAGAATCAGCACAAGTTAATGCGATTCCTCGAGATCACAAAGGGTGGAACAAGGTCATTACAAACAGTTATAGCAAATTGTCATATTTTACATGTACATGTAGCAAGTCTGTTCAGATTTCTTGATCAATACACATCTCTTTACGTGTTGTTAAATATAGATATTGTATTCATGTGGGCAATAATTACACTCTTCTAGTTTTAACGGATACGATTCAGCGTTTTTCTTAATGCACATGAAGTTTGGTGTGAGTTGGCAAAGGAAAGTCTAGTAATTAACCAACCCCCTTCCAAATCCAAGAAACAATACCCACAAACTCGCACTTTCTTGAAAAAAACCAACAATCCACACCCCCACCCAAAAAAAAAAACCAAACCAAACAAAACGCATTTCTGGTGATTTCAAAATGATAGGTTGTTTTAATGAATCGTTTAATTAGTGAAAAAATTGTTCCAATTCTTTGTTTTTACTTTTTCGTTGACAAATTTTAAAGGCAAACATAAAATGATGAACATAACAACATTCAATTACAATATAAAAAAAATGAAACAAAACCAGCGCGTAAATTGCAACTTTTTAACATGTACGGAACTGTAGCTCCCAGGTCGTCCATCCGATTTTTTTTTCAGACTGGGAGCTACAGACCTGCAAATATAATACATCCCGTGTGATCATTTTTGATAAATGTCATATATTTGGTGATATGACTGGCCAGATGATCGCAGATAAGAGTCATGACTGGAGCAAATTTTGTAAGCGGGAATATATGTAAATATTCCTTCAAAATTTATGGAACCCGAATGTGGGACTGACAGTCGTACGGACAAACGGATATTATTGCAATACTAATCCATTTACACTAACAAAAAAAACACAACACATCTAATTGTCATTTCTAGCCGCCAGAAGATTCTATGATTTTTAAGTAGCCATGTTTTTCTACCGATTTTTTACGTTGCATTAATCAGTCGTTTAACCAGACGCTTTGTCTACGCACCGATTTGAACCTTCGCTCAGATACAGTGTCTTGTTGATCGAGACTAATTATGAACATATTAAAAATATTATAAAACCAAAAATTGTAGCATTAGCTTTTTATACATTTTCAAAAACAAATAGAATTCAACAAATAAGAGAAAATTGTTTCTTTTCGTAACGTATAGGGTTAAGAGATAATAATTATGTCGGTAATTTGAATCGTCTGACTAAAAGCAAAGTTTGTAATTATTATTTAAGCCGTCGAGTTTTTTTTGTGCTGGCAAACTGTTTATTCTCATTTCCGATAAATATTTGACCTTCTTTTAATGGTTGTCTTTACAAAGTCATTGAACGGTGATATCCTCTACCCAAACGTATAAAATTATTAAATAAAGAAAAAAAACCCTGCAAGTTATCATAAGTTTAAAACTTCCTACATGGAAAAAAAATAAGAAAAGAAAGCATAGCCTTACATAAGAGTTCCGTGTCTCATATTAACATAGTTACTTTTAGCATTCTGTATAGTCTTATAAGAATCCTGATCCACGCCATTGAATCTCATATCAAGATATCTAAGAAAAGGATGCTGTATAACAAATGATCAGATGCCTAACACACTTTACGGACTTTAGTGTCGCCATTATAATGCACGTATCTAAGATTAACATATATTATGTGTAGTCCGACATATTGAAAGGAATTTCATGTCAAACTATCCAGAAATAGAATGATGTATGTTCTTTCAGCAGACATCATATTCCTGACACAGTTCATTAAATCGCATATCAACCTATCTAGGATTCATAAGTATGAAACTTTCAAACGTATCAAGTGCCATAACTCTGCTACAATAACTCAAATTATCAGAAAATCGCACAACAGTCAGACCATTAACAATTTCCCCAATTTAGGGCACATTGGTGTTTCATTTAGTTCTGACGATGAAAGCAAGATTAGTACCGAAATGTTCGTCAAACCATACATCCATCTTGCAGGATTAACAAAAATCCCCTGGGTTTCTTTAGTTGATCAGTAAATGTTTGACCCATAGTGCATAATTATTTAAAAAAAAAACAATTTGATAATTATCGTTACAACTAATTGATATTTTGGGTTAAATGAATATTTACGAAATATATCATAAATTTATTGCTGTTTTTGAGGTCGATACGATGATTTAGCTACCCGAGAAGTACAATTTTCATCGAACCTAAAGCGAGGTGAATATCATCGTATTGATCGAATAAACAGAAATAATGATTCAGCGACGAATTGATACGGACATACAAAAATGAGTGCTATCAAGCGAAAAATTTATCACATTTGCAGCTAAACAAATTGAGAAACGCGATATTTCATTGGACGACATTTTGGAAATTCCCGATCTAGTTTTAGTCCAATGTAGAAAAATCAAACGTGCAGGTGAATATAAGGTTTTATTTTTTCTAGATTGTCGGATATCAGCCAATCAGAGAGCTAGGAATTAATCAATCATATTGTAAAAGGAAAGGAGGAATGAAGATATAAATACATTGAAAAAATATGGCTGGACCAGGAATTGAACATGGGACCCCTGCAACTCTAATCAGGAGCTCTACTACTGAGCTACCCAGGGCAATATCCACGATTCATATAATATCCCAACTACTAAAATATGAAATTTATATATATTTTTCCTTCGTACTGAAATGTCACACTTTTGTTGGTTTAAAAATGGCAAGTGACTGCCAGATATATTTCTATGTCTGACTGGTGGCAATATGGCCGAAGCTTCGCCTACTTATCTCGACATTTCTTATTATTTAACACATAACCCGTGTTTTTTGAGTTGTTGCCCTTTGATATTACTTCAAGATTATAGAGTAGTTTCCCTTTGAAATTATGTCACTTTGTTGTCTAGAGCAAAATAAAATGGCAGCGTCGAGATTGGCTTAAACCTCTGCGGGGGAAAGAGAGAAAACGTTTAAAATTAAATAGCAACAAGTTTATATCCATCAAAACTAAAATCGCACATTCAAGAAACGCCATTTTTTTTTAAAATTTATTTAACATTTGTCAAAACTTAACTACAATATATATTCTTAATAAGTCCCCAATATATGTATTCATTATTTACGTAATCATTCAATATTTAATTTATTTCATTGCAAGTATATATTTTGATGCTAACTTCCACTTACTATCTGCCAAAGCGTGTCCACCACCTTACTCTCATTTTTGCTATTTTGGGCTGGTTTATCGAAAATGAAAGTAGATTTTTAAATAATTTCACAAAAATTACTTATCAGGTAAAATTCAGTAATAGCTTACGGACATCATTTTACATGTGTTGAAATACCAAAGGTATAAACAGTTACTCTGGTGCAGGCATTTTGTAGTTTATTTGCAAAATGTATAGATGTGTGACGATGGGATAAAAGTTAGGGTAAATGATTTGAACATATTTTTATTGTACAAAATTACAACAGGGATTGGGCACAAGTTCAAAAACTTAGACCGCCCTCTCCCAATACAAATATATAATACAGTAAAAATAATGTATGCACAACATGTAAGGTCAACAGATCATATGACAGTTATATATAATTTTTCAATGGTGTACAAACATCAACTAAATCTTTTTGTACCTTTGATATAACGATAAACTAGAGAAAATAAATGTTTGTTTTCGCTGACACTGATTGCGTTGTCGCCCCAAAGTAGGACATGAGTATTAACAATATTTAAATTTACAATATTGAAAATTTCATTAAACATAATATTTCTGGCCTCTTTATATTTATTACAAGTGAAAAAATAATGATAAGTGTCTTCGAGCTTGCCACACGAACAGAGTGGACTATTAATAATATTACAACGAAAAAGATCACTATTTAGTACACAATTATGACGAAGTCTAGTATGAATAATATTCAAAAATCTGTCACCATAAGTAAAAAAATCAGGTTTTGTTCGACAAGTAATATCATTCTGATTTATGATAGAAACATGTATTTTTTCTTTGAAAATGCGAATGGAGTCGCTTTCACGGACATCCTTTGAAAGCGCATTCCATTCGTTAACAACAGTGGGAACAAATGAAGATTTATGCAATTGTAAACGACATTTTGGTATACTATAGTTTTGTGCATTTCTTGTAAAATAATTGGATGCATTAACACGTTTATTTGGGAAAATGTCCATTACATAATTGGGTAAAAAGTTTCTATCAATTTTATACATGGTTTTCAGCCTGGACATTTTCCTTCTACTATCAAGTGTTTAGGGTAAATCATACTGGCAAGTAATACATGATCACCGGGAAAAGGGGCCATTCTTCTGGCAATATCTGGTGGAAGTGCATACTGCTTGGCATCTTATTGATGCTCCTGAAATCCACATTTCACGCATCGTATGGTACCCGAATTATTAATTGCCTCCTTAATAATAATATCGTAATAGTGCAGTCCTCGGCCTTAATGTTACTTAAGAAGGCAGGGCGGTCAACTTATTACCCATCAGATCTACATTAATATATTTTTTAATGATTTATCTACTATAAACTATAATTTGCCAAAGAAAAATTACATTTACTTTAGCTTCAAAATTTAAGCATTTCCCTACAAGTTAATAATGAGCTCTTCTTCTCAAGGAAATTGAAGTAAGGTGACGGTCCAGTAGTCCGAAGGTTCATTAGTTCGAATGCCCACTAGTCCGAAGGTTCATTAGTCCGAAGGCCCACTAGTCCGAAGGTTCATTAGTTCGAATGCATCACATGTGATTAGTTTGAGAAATCTTTTAGGAATTATTTCCATGCAGCAATTTTTCACGTAAGAATTCGTCTTAAATAAATGCAGAAAAGTAGGTAAAATGATTCAATTTTAACCAGTTAATATTGAATAAAGTATATTTTTAATACCAAAACTTTAAAAGTCTCAAAGTACATGTAGAACAACGTTTAACTCCCCCCCCCCCCCTTTGAAATCTGTATTTTCTACTTTAAGATAAACAAACTCCCATGTTACCTCTAAAATACAATGTATATTTTCCCCTTCTAAACATTTGTACATTTTTTTTTATTATTTTGTTTTTCCCTTTCCTTAAATTTTAATATTTTAGTTATTTCTATTCGACTTGAGTTCATGCAGATTCTTTAGAATTCGTTTTGTTTCCATGTTGTATATTGTCCCCCCGCTTTTACTCTAAATGGGGAATATAAATTTAGCTTTGTCCGTTCGTTCGTCTGTGTGTCATTCTGTTTGTGAATTTCGGGTTATCATAAATTACAAATTTTACAACGAACTTTTAGATAAAAAAAATTCTGACCACTACTTAATTTTATTTTTAACCGATTGATAAAGCACTTCAACCCCCTACCCCCTTCTTTTGCGAGAGATAAATTAACGTACACACCAAGTGGCAGAGACAAACTCATTGAATAAGTCCATTAGGTTTTGTTTCAATATGATTTTGTTTCGCACTTAATAGGTACTTAGGCGTGTAAAACCTTCCATCATTTAACTTATTTTGTTATTTCTATTCAAATCTTTACTATTCTTATCTTAACATACAATTTTTATTTGATAAAACATGATTAAACATGATTTCTATTTGATAAGTTGATGTTTTTATGCCAAAATTTACTTATACTCAAAAATTCATTATTCTTATTCCAAAAGATATTTTTTGTTGCAACTCTCCAAGACATCAGTATATATCATAAAATATTTGACGTGCTTACAAATAGATCGTAAAATAAACGTAGAAGAGTCTCTAATTTAGTTTTTTTTTATTTGAGAGAGAGAAAAAAATTGTTAGATAATTTTTTATACCTTTTTTCAAAATAGGAGATGCCTTTTCGATGACTCCATCTTTGTTATCCACAGAGAGAGAGAGAGAGAGAGAGAGAGAGAGAGAGAGAGAGAGAGAGAGAAAATGCTACATAATTTTTAAACCTTATTTCAAAATTTTTCGATGACTCCATCTTTGTTATCAACAAATTGCATCACTTTTTTTAGTCCTATGATTTATAAGCAATTAAGTAACTTGTTATTCCTATTCGAAAAACTCCAATTCGAAAACATATCATTCCTATTCTGGAAATAACGTTCATGAGAACAAAAGTTAAATTAAAGAAGCAGAAATCTGTATACCAGAAAAAAAGTTATAAAACATACAGGTATACGAAAATGAAGAAAATAATCTTGCAGATCTTTACAAAGATAACAATTCATATTAAAGTTCTCTCTTTTCATAGTATTTTGTGTTCTTAACCTCTAAGAACCTGTTAAGGTGAAAAATGATTAATCAAACCTGGCTCTTTTAGTTACTTTAACCTTCATAACATTTACTACATCGAGTTTCGGACTAATGAACCTTCGGACTAGTGGGCCTTCGGACTAATGAACCTTCGGGCTACTGGACAGACCCCTATCGGTCTTCATCCCTCGCCGAGCGTTAACATTCACATTTTTAACTTCTTATTGTCGACTACAAGGCCAATTAATACCATTTTTGGTTTTCAGGATCTCTAGGATAAGAGGAATCTAAATTGTAAAATTTATGACCTTACCATTGCCAGGGCCTCATGGGCGGGGCCAAATATAAAAAAAGGCCAATTTTTTCAAAAATCTTCTCTATTCCCACTCACGTGGGGGAAAAACTAAATTCATGTTAATGGTGTCCATGAATCCCTCTACCAAAATTGTGAAATTTATTTCCCCTGGGTCAAGTTCAGGCACTAGGACGGGGCCATTAAAATGTGTTTAATCTTAGCAAATTCTCTTCTCCACTCCCATTCATATTTGAGTTAAACTAAATGCTTGATAATGATATTCATGAAGCCCTCCACCAAAATTATGAAATTCAAGGCCCCTGGGTCAGGGATTCAGGCACTAGGGCGGGGTCACTCCCATGTATAATTCAGAAAAACTAGATGCATGTAAACATGATTTTCATAAAGTCCTCTACTTCAAAATTAGTGGCCTCTGGGTCAGGCGTTCCCGCCCTAGGGCGGGGTCAATATGGCCATATAGTGAACCTGTATTTAATCTTAGAAAATTCTCTTTATCTACTCTTACAGTAGTTGAAGATAAATTGAATGCATGATTATCAGGGTTCGACACTAATCTTAGTCCGTTAGTCACAGACTAATAGATTTTCATTCGGACTTGCAAAATTTCTGTCTAGTCAGGCCGGTCGGACTAATAAAACGTTTTGCTTAAAAAAAAATGTGAAGCAACGATGTGCGATTGTCGACATTTTACTGAAAAAAACCCTGATTATATTTTTATTATCTAGCTTATAATACATTGCAATGATTATAAAGTTACCGAGCGAAAACAACAGAGGTATGCAGGATATTATGGGTGACTTGATTATTTCTTTGCCCTAAGGGGATGTCCGAGAAAATAAGTGACAAGCGCACGTTTTCACAACAACAGATTCGATAAGGACGCTTATGTGTTTAAAAAAAGTGAAACGAACCTTCTGTGAGTTGTTTAATTTAATGAATTGTGTTTAAATCATTTGTCATAAATTGCTTATGATTTTAAACGGATTTATAAAGAACTTAGAGAATGGAAAGAACAAGGTAGCTCATAGCCCGGATCTATTGCACAGATCTATTTATAACATCTGTAATGGCGGCATTCACCAAGTACACGGAGATAGTGAATACGCTGCTCATTTTTATGTACCATATAGCACAATACAACTAAGCCAGTAAGAAAAACATTACGGTATATATTACGCACCCCTTTCTTACAAATTCTATTTAAAAATGCGTATTATACAAGGCAAATACGATAATGCATTTTAATTTATTTTAATGAAATTGCCCGCGGACTAGTTAAAATAAACAGGCAATAGTCTGGCTGGACTAATGCATAAAAAAGTTAGTGTCGAACCCTGAGTTATGTTGTCAATGAAGCTTTCTACCTGTATTTTAAAATTCATGGTCCTTTGTTCAGGATTTCAGACCCTAGGATGGAGTCAATATGGCTATATAGCGAATCTTCTTCTCTACTTCAACAGTAGTAGGAGATAAATTGAATGCATAATTATAATGTCCATTAATCTCTCTACCTAAATCATGAAATCCAAGGCCCTTGGATCAGGAATTCAGGCCCTAGGGCGGAGTCAAAATGGCTTTATAGCAAAAATGTATTTAATTTTAGAATATATTCTTCTCTACTTCAACAGTAGTGGAAAATATATGGAACACATGACATGATGGTTAGGTCCATGTAACTCTCCCCCAAAGTTGTGAAATGTATGGCCCTTGGGTCAGGGGTTCGGGGCCTTAGGGCGGGCCAATATGGCTATACAGTGAACATGTATTTAATCTTAGAAAATCTTATCTACTTCCACAGTAGTGGAAAATACATTAAATACATGATTAATATGTCGATGTAACTCTCCACCAAAATTAATTGTGAGAAATTCATGGCTCCTTGGTCAGGGGTTCAGGCCCTTGGCCGTGATCAATATGGCCATATAGTGAAAATTGCTTTAATCTTAGAAAATCTTCTTCTTTACACGGTTTTGATATAGACCCATATTTAATATACAATGGATGATAGGATCTGTGCAATGGGCAAAAAACAGACACGTACTACTTACTCATTCCATATTTTACTACCCTTAGCCATTGGCTTTTTCAGACCCATGCAAAGAATAAAGATCTCAAAGAGTGCCACAATTTACCAAAGAATCCCACTGTGTAATGACTAGATACAATATCTGTCAGCTTATCATCAAGGTGTACAACAAGGTCTTGTCAGCAGACAACTTGGTATTTGCATTTAGAAAAAATTAACTGGTATTTTTATCCATGTGATAGATATGTGAACATACCACCAGCGAGCCTCATACCTGCTGAGAACAATATTGAATCAAAGGCCTGAAGGGCCTAAGAGTTGACTGGCTCTCAACATGTTGTCAGTATTTTGATGGAAAATTTTTATTACATTGTTAGTAATACATAAAATTTCTTTTTTGTCTTTTGTAAATATTAAAAATAGGTAACCAAGGATTATAGAGCTCATAGTGGCAGACATCAACTTTATGAGACCACCTTTATCATATTATGTGATAATCATAGTTAATGATCTTTACTAAAATATTGCATATGGTAGGGTGGTTTGGCACAATAATCATTTAATATCATATGATACAATATCGTATCATATGATGTTTTATTTTATTATACAATATTGTATCATATTAATTGATACAATATTGTAGGACCTGCTCCCACAACTTTCACCAGGTCCGGAAGCTGACGATATAGCATAAGCTTCCCCCGACTTCGTCTCCATGAGCTAAAAATCGTTCAAATTTTCGCGAAGTAGTACATTATAAAATTTTAAGCTTGTGAAGTATTAGATATACATTGAATCATGGTGTAGCGGGTATTTGTACATTTTATCGCCCCAAAATTCATTTTGATAAAATAACTCAAATAAAACATGAATTTGTCAATACATTGTTTTCCATGGTAAGATAACTTCCATATTTATTGTCAAAATGACGCTGAAACAACGAATTTCGGAGTTACGGGCATACATGCAAGCATTTCCAAACATTTGAAAATGTTTGGATACAACAAAGGTTCCTTGATTGAAGCCAAAGTCTCGCCAAGAGTTTCTGGTTTTTCCTGAACATCAGTCCATCTTGCCCTCCACCCGTCGACCTCTCGTTGAAACTCATCCTTGTCATTTGCAGGTAAGTCGTCTCCGAGTGTGTCATAAATTTCTGTCATTTTTGCCCTTGTGATATTTCCTATTTGAGAAGGAAGTATTTATTGAGCAGAGAATCGGTTTTTGTTTTGAACTAAACGATCGTTTAATTCGTTGACAAGATGATCTACAAATGGTTGATATAGATTTCGCTTCCAGTACTCTGATGGAGTATCTCCAGCAACGTTACCTCGGTGGCATTGTCGTCTACCAAATCTTGGTACCGAAGGCTGAACATCATTTCGGACTCCCACAGCTATAGCTTCTTCAAATATACTTTCCCACACATCAATACGCTCTGCACTCAGCATAGAAATCACGGTTTTGCTCTCCTTTGCGGCCTCCAATAAATCCTGCGTTTTCCCTTGTAGAACTGCTACGAGAGGATTGAGGGGAGTAAGAACGTGCTCAGATGTAACAAGAGCTATGAGAAAGTAAAACTGTTTTATTGAACATACATAACTCCTTGCTTTAGCGTCTCCGTCCTCAGACAATTCCTCTAGAGCATCGATAATGACATTGTAACATTTCTTAAATGTAGTTAATGCATCGACCCTAGAGAATCACCTGGTCTCGCATAAAGTTTGGAGTTTCGTTTTGCGTTCCATTTGCTCCTTAGTTTGATTATCATTGGATAATGATTCGTTAAACTGCTTTAGACGTTTAGCCAAGTAATCGAATGCAAAAGAGATTGTCTGCACTGTGTCCATCAGATTCCGAATAAGTGGTTCTTTGCAAGCCTGAACAACTGACAAGTTCAGTGAATGTGTACGACAATGAGTGTAGGTAGCTTGAGATACTCTCTCTAATTTTTGCTTGGACACCTCTATGCTTGCCAGCCATATTAGCTGCCCCATCATATCCCTGTCCACGCATACGATCAAAGACTATGCCGTATTCCTCTAATGATGATGTAAACTTATTAGCAAGGTGTTCCCCCGTAGTACTTTCAGCTTCCTGAAATCCAAGAAACTCTTCACAAATATTTCCTACATCTTTATCAAAAAATCTAACACACAATGCAATCTGTTCCTTTGTGGAACACTCTATTGATTCATATGTAATAAAACCGTAAAAACTGGCAGCATTACAGCGACCAACTATCCCTTTTCTGATTTGGTCTGCATATATCTGAAAGTTCATTTTGTATCATAGGGGATGTATACTTTGCCTTTAATATCTGCTGACTCTACTGTGCAGCAAAATTTGTCTTTCTGTGCCTGTAAATGTAGTAAGGCAGGAAAGTTGCCTTTCCCCTCTTCATGTCCCCGTATTGCTATGTTTCGTCTAGCACAAAAAAGAAGAGCCTTAATGATTTCACCTAGAATGTGACGATTCCTTTCAATAACTTCCTGATGATAGCTTGAAAGTTGTCCAATGATGTCAGCTTTCCCGGTTTCTTGCATTCTCAGAAACCTTTCGCTGGCCCTAACGTTATCGTGGTGATTAGAGCCTTCCTATAAGAGCCTGGATACGTATTTTAACATAAATTGGACAAGTCAGTGACGGGACTCAGCTTTGTGAATGTACGTTGTTTGGCATCATCACGTTGACTGCCGAACAGACAGTACACATGGAGCACAATAAACTGCATCACAAGACATATAATATTTCATCCATGTATGCTTTCCGAGCCAATTACCCTTAAGTTTTCTCTTAGTACCCCGTACTTCTCTAAAATTTAAAAAAAAATTGCTCACACCTCATATTATCCGCATAATTTCTGAAGGTGATTAAGATAAATTGTACGAATAACAGATTTCACTAGCGCTGCAAGCTGACAAATGTATTGTAGTTTATTTTATCTGGTTTCTATTCATCAATTACATTTAACAGTTCGTTTTTGTCATTTTTCATTAAAAAAAAATCAATAAAAATTCAAATGATCAATCTATTATAGAATACTTATATATTTATTTTGCCTACCTGAACGGAAAGTCAAACTTATATGCCGCCTCCCATGTTCCAGTAAGGAGCTTGGTCTTAAAACTATCCTTATGGAAATCGTTGTCGCATGTTTGAAATAAGTCCGGGTAGTTGGGGCCTTGAGAGTCAGGGAAATGATCAAACGTACCTTTAACAGCTTCTGAATTTTTTCTGAACTGGGCAAACTCTTTGTTGCAGTTGATTCTTCTGATGTTTTAGACTTTCCGAACAAATCGGTAATTTTTTGTTTTTGAAACATGTTCTCTTAACATTAAAGTTATACCGGATATGATGAACGCAACAATATTGTACAACTAATCGATAGAATATATAAAATTCCGGAATTATTTATGTAACAGGCTTTATTCATTGACATATAAAGAAGAATCAACACTCTTGTTGAGGTTCATTAAACGGGCCTTAATTCACTCCAGTTATAGGAATAGAATAGAAATTGACCCTGTAACAAACAACAATATAACAAATATAAATATACGGCATAAAACACATACGCTTCAAGCAATTACTTATTGATGTACAATCAATATATTGAAGCAATTTATTTTTATAAAGGGAGATAACTTATACAAGTAAACTACACTTTACATCGTATCTCCTTTATATCACTTTACGTTCATTTACTCTTGATTCATAAAACCATTGTCATAATTATATAATGCATATAATACATTATGTTATTCTAGGCATAAACATACACATACTATTCTATGGGAATAGGCCCCATGTACAAGTTGAACCAAGTTCAATGTGATGACTCAATTGCAAGATACATGTGTATTCTGTAATTAATTGTATAACTATTACACTATCATAAAGGTAGTTTTAATTAAAACGCATATAGGGAGACTTTAGTTATAATTATTTATAGTTTAACCCTATATTTCAAAAGTCCCTCTCACTATCCATTCAATCAGAGAAAGTGCAAAAGAATTATATGATTAAATACTGATTTGACATTTAGTAGAAACCTTAGAAATATTAATGATATTAATATTAGTGATTATAAATTAACTTACCAAGAAGAGATGTAATTGTCAAAAATGTCTGTAAACTTTTAGGAAGGTCTACTCTCTTCAAACTCTTGACAAAGATTAAACTAAAAACCAAAGAACTTGTAGAGGGAAATCCACCGACCAATAGACTAACAAGAAACAAACTAAAACACCAATGAAATTAAAAGACACAACTTAACTTTGACCATAATATAATTAATACCCTAAAGGCATCTCTGGACCTTTCTACAAATTAAGTTGTCATGACTGAATGCACACTAATATATTCTAAGATCAACCGAATAATTATAGAATTCAATATATAAGCATTCAGAAAAAATATCAAAATGAAATGATGTATAAGTAATATACATTTGCTTGTAATTTCATCATGAAATATAAGACTGCTACATTCTCCCCCTGGTGCAAGAATGGCGTCCGCACCATTGACCAAACCTGAGAATGTAACTTACAGAACTGGAAAAAAAAATAGAAGCATAAAAAAAATTATTGGTATTGGTTTTGTCAAACATTGATCTTAGTTCAAAACAATTTATTTAGAAACTAATACATCATATATATAAGAAAACTTTCAAAATAGCTTTTAGAATCTTGTGTATGAACATGTCAAATGTTTGTTTCACTGCCAATAAAAACATTCTAATAATTAAATTGTTCTTTCCAATTCCATGTATCCAAAACTCAATGTGTAAATCAACTGTTTTATGTAAGATAAAGCACAAAGGAAATACATGTGATTTACATGCATCCAACATTCAAACACGTTAATAGGTGTCTAAAACATTTCCTGTATTTCAGAATTAAAAATCTTAGCTTTTTTTCTCCATAGAGAAAAATTTGCAAATTTAATAGAATGAGTCTTTGACACTAGAATACAAGTATATTGTTCATATGAAATATATATCAGCAATGGCCATTTTGAAAAAAAAAAGTATCTCCTACACGTGATCTACAATCGTCTTATTTCTAATATCTCCTTCATGTAAATGCAGGGAAAACAGATGAAATTTAGTCTGCAATCGGATCACTGTAAAAGTAATATATGTAATTACATAGTTTACAAAAAGAGGATCTCGCTTAAATCTGATTTTCATGGTCAGAGGATGTATAACCATTATATTTATTCAAGTGAATCAATCAGGAACTCCAAGAACCAACACGAGTTAATGCGATTCCTCGAGATCACAAAGGGTGGAACAAGGTCATTACAAACAGTTATAGCAAATTGTCATATTTTACATGTACATGTAGCAAGTCTGTTCAGATTTCTTGATCAATACACATCTCTTTGCGTGTTGTCAAATATAGATATTGTATTCATGTGGGCAATGATTACACTCTTCTAGTTTTAACGGATACGATTCAGCGTTTTTCTTAATGCACATGAAGTTTGGTGTGAGTTGGCAAAGGAAAGTCTAGTAATTAACCAACCCCCTTCCAAATCCAAGAAACAATACCCACAAACTCGCACTTTCTTGAAAAAAAAAACCAACAATCCACACCCCCTCCCAATAAAAACAAACCAAACAAAACGCATTTCTGGTGATTTCAAAATGATAGGTTGTTTTAATGAATCGTTTAATTAGTGAAAAAATTGTTCCAATTCTTTGTTTTTACTTTTTCGTTGACAAATTTTAAAGGCAAACATAAAATGATGAACATAACAACATTCAATTACAATATAAAAATCAAAGGCCGGAACGGCCACAAAGGCGTCGAGCTGACATTTTTTTCTTTTATATAGAATGATACCAATAATTTGAATTTCTGTACTAATAGTCATATCAAATGATATTAGACTTAGAATAGAAAGTATATGAATTATGTTTTCTGCTGCTTTAAAAACAAAAATCAGTATATTTTCTTATAAAATAGGTAGTGGTGCTTTTTTAATACAATAACTCATCATAATTGCAAAAATCGAAGAAATTCCAAAGTTCAAAAATAATTTGTTTCTTTCTGCTTCAAACAGTCTTTGAACAACTTTCACAGGTTCATAATTTGAATACATTAACAGTGTGTCCCTAATTATAATAATAAAACATACATTTATTTATTTCAATTCCCGTTTGAAACAAGATTTCCTATGGTATGGTTGTTTACAAACAAATCCACAACACGTGCTATCTAAAATGCTCGACCAAACTAACTGCATTATCGAGTTTATTTTTTGCAACGAAATTACTAGATACGTTTATCGCTTATATTTATTTTGGAGACCGTGCCCGATAACAAATAAATTTACATCTAAAATGTTATTTCTATCGGGCACTGTCTCCAATTAAAATGTAAGCGATAAACTAAAATAATATCTAGTGAATCTTTACACTTAGGCCTGATTGTATTCATCCGCCATTTCTTGATTAAGCAAATTTATTCTTATGCAATGAGTTGTCAATCACCAGGGAGGCAAAGTTGGGTTTTTTGTACACAATTTAGTTGAATAAATGGAAAAAAATCTTGTAATACGTTTAATACTTTTAGGAACTTATTTCTTAATAATGCGCATTTAAAAGGCGGTGCAGCGCGTGAATTTTGGACGATTGCCAATCCAGACGATCGCTAGAAGGCTGCCGAGCATTAGCTCGACGCCTTAAAAATGAAACAAAACCAGCGCGTAAATTGCAACTTTTTAACATGTACGGAACTGTAGCTCCCAGGTCGTCCATCCGATTTTTTTTTCAGACTGGGAGCTACAGACCTGCAAATATAATACATCCCGTGTGATCATTTTTGATAAATGCCATATATTTGGTGATATGACTGGCCAGATGATCGCAGATAAGAGTCATGACTGGAGCAAATTTTGTAAGCGGGAATATATGTAAATATTCCTTCAAAATTTATGGAACCCGAATGTGGGACAGACAGTCGTACGGACAAACGGATATTATTGCAATACTAATCCATTTACACTAACAACAAAAAAAAAACAACACATCTAATTGTCATTTCTAGCCGCCAGGAGATTCTATGATTTTTAAGTAGCCATGTTTTTCTACCGATTTTTTTACGTTGCATCAATCAGTCGTTCAACCAGACGCTTTGTCTACGCACCGATTTGAACCTTCGCTCAGATACAGTGTCTTGTTGATGGAGACTAATTATGAACATATTAAAAATATTATGAAACCAAAAATTGTAGCATTAGCTTTTTATACATTTTCAAAAACAAATAGAATTCAACAAATAAGAGAAAATTGTTTCTTTTCGTAACGTATAGGGTAAGAGATAATAATTATGTCGGTAATTTGAATCGTCTGACTAAAAGCAAAGTTTGTAATTATTATTTAAGCCGTCGAGTTTTTTTTTTGTGCTGGCAAACTGTTTATTCTCATTTCCGATAAATATTTGACCTTCTTTTAATGGTTGTCTTTACAAAGTCATTGAACGGAGATATCCTCTACCCAAACGTATAAATTATTAAATAAAGAAAAAAAACCCTGCAAGTTATCATAAGTTTAAAACTTCCTACATGGAAAAAAAAAATAAGAAAAGAAAGCATAGCCTTACATAAGAGTTCCGTGTCTCATATTAATATATTTACTTTTAGCATTCTGTATAGTCTTATAAGAATCCTGATCCACGCCATTGAATCTCATATCAAAATATCTAAGAAAAGGATGCTGTATAACAAATGATCAGATTCCTAACACACTTTACGGACTTTAGTGTCGCCATTATAATGCACGTATCTAAGATTAACATATATTATGTGTAGTCCGACATATTGAAAGGAATTTCATGTCAAACTATCTAGAAATAGAATGATGTATGTTCTTTCAGCAGACATCATATTCCTGACACAGTTAATTAAATCGCATATCAACCTATCTAGGATTCACAAGTATGAAACTTTCAAACGTATCAAGTGCCATAACTCTGCTACAATAACTCAAATTATCAGAAAATCGCACAACAGTCAGACCATTAACAATTTCCCCAATTTAGGGCACATTGGTGTTTCATTTAGTTCTGACGATGAAAGCAAGATTAGTACCGAAATGTTCGTCGAACCATACATCCATCTTGCAGGATTAAAAAAAAATCCCCTGGGTTTCTTTAGTTGATCAGTAAATGTTTGACCCATAGTGCATAATTATTTATAAAAAAAAAACAATTTGATAATTATCGTTACAACTAATTGATATTTTGGGTTAAATGAATATTTACGAAATATATCATAAATTTATTGCTGTTTTTGAGGTCGATACGATGATTTAGCTACCCGAGAAGTACAATTTTCATCGAACCTAAGGCGAGGTGAATATCATCGTATTGATCGAATAAACAGAAATAATGATTCAGCGACGAATTGATACGGACATACAAAAATGAGTGCTATCAAACGAAAAATTTATCACATTTGCAGCTAAACAAATTGAGAAACGCGATATTTCATTGGACGACATTTTGGAAATTCCCGATCTAGTTTTAGTCCAATGTAGAAAAATCAAACGTGCAGGTGAATATAAGGTTTTATTTTTTCTAGATTGTTGGATATCAGCCAATCAGAGAGCTAGGAATTAATCAATCATATTGTAAAAGGAAAGGAGGAATGAAGATATAAATACATTGAAAAAATATGGCTGGACCAAGAATCGAACATGGGACCCCTGCAACTCTAATCAGGAGCTCTACTACTGAGCTACCCAGGGCAATATCCACGATTCATATAATATCCCAACTACTAAAATATGAAATTTATATATATTTTTCCTTCGTACTGAAATGTCACACTTTTGTTGGTTTAAAAATGGCAAGTGACTGCCAGATATATTTCTATGTCTGACTGGTGGCAATATGGCCGAAGCTTCGCCTACTTATCTCGACATTTCTTATTATTTAACACATAACCCGTGTTTTTTGAGTTGTTGCCCTTTGATATTACTTCAAGATTATAGAGTAGTTTCCCTTTGAAATTATGTCACTTTGTTGTCTAGAGCAAAATAAAATGGCAGCGTCGAGATTGGCTTAAACCTCTGCGGGGGAAAGAGAGAAAACGTTTAAAATTAAATAGCAACAAGTGTATATCCATCAAAACTAAAATCGCACATTCAAGAAACGCCATTTTTTAAAAAAATTATTTAACATTTGTCAAAACTTAACTACAATATATATTCTTAATAAGTCCCCAATATATGTATTCATTATTTACGTAATCATTCAATATTTAATTTATTTCATTGCAAGTATATATTTTGATGCTAACTTCCACTTACTATCCGCCAAAGCGTGTCCACCACCTTACTCTCATTTTTGCTATTTTGGGCTGGTTTATCGAAAATGAAAGTAGATTTTTAAATAATTTCACAAAAAATACTTATCAGGTAAAATTCAGTAATAGCTTACGGACATCATTTTACATGTGTTGAAATACCAAAGGTATAAACAGTTACTCTGGTGCAGGCATTTTGTAGTTTATTTGCAAAAAGTATAGATGTGTGACGATGGGATAAAAGTTAGGGTAAATCATACTGGCAAGTAATACATGATCACCGGGAAAAGGGGCCATTCTTCTGGCAATATCTGGTGGAAGTGCATACTGCTTGGCATCTTATTGATGCTCCTGAAATCCACATTTCACGCATCGTATGGTACCCGAATTATTAATTGCCTCCTTAATAATAATATCGTAATAGTGCAGTCCTCGGCCTTAATGTTACTTAAGAAGGCAGGGCGGTCAACTTATTGTTATATTATAACAAATAATATAATATTATTATTTTAACTTACCCATCAGATCTACATTAATATATTTTTTAATGATTTATCTACTATAAACTATAATTTGCCAAAGAAAAATTACATTTACTTTAGCTTCAAAATTTAAGCATTTCCCTACAAGTTAATAATGAGCTCTTCTTCTCAAGGAAATTGAATTAAGGTCACGGTCCAGTAGTCCGAAGGTTCATTAGTTCGAATGCCCACTAGTCCGAAGGTTCATTAGTCCGAAGGTTCATTAGTTCGAATGCATCACATGTGATTAGTTTGAGAAATCTTTTAGGAATTATTTCCATGCAGCAATTTCTCACGTAAGAATTCGTCTTAAATAAATGCAGAAAAGTAGGTAAAATGATTCAATTTTAACCAGTTAATATTGAAAAAATTATATTTTTAATACCAAAACTTTAAAAGTCTCAAAGTACATGTAGAACAACGTTTAACTCCCCCCCCCCCCCTTTGAAATCTGTATTTTCTACTTTAAGATAAACAAACTCGCATGTTACCTCTAAAATACAATGTATATTTTCCCCTTCTAAACATTTGTACATTTTTTTTAATTATTTTATTTTTCCCTTTCTTTAAATTTTAATATTTTAGTTATTTCTATTCGACTTGAGTTCATGCAGATTCTTTAGAATTCGTTTTGTTTCCATGTTGTATATTGTCCCCCCGCTTTTACTCTAAATGGGGAATATAAATTTAGCTTTGTCCGTTCGTTCGTCTGTGTGTCATTCTGTTTGTGAATTTCGGGTTATCATAAATTACAAATTTTACAACGAACTTTTAGATAAAAAAAATTCTGACCCCTACTTAATTTTATTTTTAACCGATTGATAAAGCACTTCAACCCCCTACCCCCTTCTTTTGCGAGAGATAAATTAACGTACACACCAAGTGGCAGAGACAAACTCATTGAATAAGTCCATTAGGTTTTGTTTCAATATGATTTTGTTTCGCACTTAATAGGTACTTAGGCGTGTAAAACCTTCCATCATTTAACTTATTTTGTTATTTCTATTCAAATCTTTACTATTCTTATCTTAACATACAATTTTTATTTGATAAAACATGATTAAACATGATTTCTATTTGATAAGTTGATGTTTTTATGCCAAAATTTACTTATACTCAAAAATTCATTATTCTTATTCCAAAAGATATTTTTTGTTGCAACTCTCCAAGACATAAGTATATATCATAAAATATTTGACGTGCTTACAAATAGATCATAAAATAAACGTAGAAGAGTCTCTAATTTAGTTTTTTTTTTATTTGAGAGAGAGAAAAAAATTGTTAGATAATTTTTTATACCTTTTTTCAAAATAGGTGATGCCTTTTCGATGACTCCATCTTTGTTATCCACAGAGAGAGAGAGAGAGAGAGAGAGAGAGAGAGAGAGAGAGAGAGAGAGAGAGAGAGAAAATGCTACATAATTTTTAAACCTTATTTCAAAATAAGAGATGCTTTTTCGATGACTCCATCTTTGTTATCAACAAATTGCATCACTTTTTTTAGTCCTATGATTTATAAGCAATTAAGTAACTTGTTATTCCTATTCGAAAAACTCCAATTCGAAAACATATCATTCCTATTCTGGAAATAACGTTCATGAGAACAAAAGTTAAATTAAAGAAGCAGAAATCTGTATACCAGAAAAAAAGTTATAAAACATACAGGTATACGAAAATTAAGAAAATAATCTTGCAGATCTTTACAAAGATAACAATTCATATTAAAGTTCTCTCTTTTCATAGTATTTTGTGTTCTTAACCTCTAAGAACCTGTTAAGGTGAAAAATGATTAATCAAACCTGGCCCTTTTAGTTACTTTAACCTTCACAACATTTACTACATCGAGTTTCGGACTAATGAACCTTCGGACTAGTGGGCCTTCGGACTAATGAACCTTCGGGCTACTGGACAGACCCCTATCGGTCTTCATCCCTCGCCGAGCGTTAACATTCACATTTTTAACTTCTTATTGTCGACTACAAGGCCAATTAATACCATTTTTGGTTTTCAGGATCTCTAGGATAAGAGGAATCTAAATTGTAAAATTTATGACCTTAGCATTGCCAGGGCCTTATGGGCGGGGCCAAATATAAAAAAAGGCCAATATTTTCAAAAATTTTCTCTATTCCCACTCACGTGGGGGAAAAACTAAATTTATGTTAATTGTGTCCATGAATCCCTCTACCAAAATTGTGAAATTTATTTCCCCTGGGTCAAGTTCAGGCCCTAGGACGGGGCCATTAAAATGTGTTTAATCTTAGCAAATTCTCTTCTCCACTCCCATTCATATTTGAGTTAAACTAAATGCTTGATTATGATATTCATGAAGCCCTCCACCAAAATTATGAAATTCAAGGCCCCTGGGTCAGGGATTCAGGCACTAGGGCGGGGTCACTCCCATGTATAATTCAGAAAAACTAGATGCATGTAAACATGATTTTCATAAAGGCCTCTACTTCAAAATTAGTGGCCTCTGGGTCAGGCGTTCCCGCCCTAGAGCGGGGTCAATATGGCCATATAGTGAACATGTATTTAATCTTAGAAAATACTCTTTATCTACTCTTACAGTAGTTGAAGATAAATTGAATGCATGATTATCAGGGTTCGACACTAATCTTAGTCCGTTAGTCACAGACTAAAAGATTTTCATTCGGACTTGCAAAATTTCTGTCTAGTCAGGCCAGTCGGACTAATAAAAAGTTTTGCTTAAAAAAAATGTGTGAATCAACGATGTGCGATTGTCGACATTTTACTGGAAAAAACCCTGATTCTATTTTTATTATCTAGCTTATAATACATTGCAATGATTATAAAGTTACCGAGCGAAAACAACAGAGGTATGCAGGATATTATGGGTGACTTGATTATTTCTTTGCCCTAAGGGGATGTCCGAGAAAATAAGTGACAAGCGCACGTTTTCACAACAACAGATTCGATAAGGACGCTTATGTGTTTAAAAAAAAGTGAAACGAACCTTCTGTGAGTTGTTTAATTTAATTAATTGTGTTTAAATCATTTGTCATAAATTGCTTATGATTTTAAACGGATTTATAAAGAACTTAGAGAATGGAAAGAACAAGGTAGCTCATAGCCCGGATCTATTGCACAGATCTATTTATAACATCTGTAATGGCGGCATTCACCAAGTACACGGAGATAGTGAATACGCTGCTCATTTTTATGTACCACATAGCAAAATACAACTAAGCCAGTGCAACACCTGTAAGAAAAACATTACGGTATATATGACGCACCCCTTTCTTACAAATTCTATTTAAAAATGCGTATTATAAAAGGCAAATACGATAATGCATTTTAATTTATTTTAATGAAATTGCCCTCGGACTAGTTAAAATAAACAGGCAATAGTCTGGCTGGACTAATGCATAAAAAAGTTAGTGTCGAACCCTGAGTTATGTTGTCAATGAAGCTCTCTACCTGTATTTTAAAATTCATGGTCCTTTGGTCAGGATTTCAGACCCTAGGATGGAGTCAATATGGCTATATAGCGAATCTTAGAAAATCATCTTCTCTACTTCAACAGTAGTAGGAGATAAATTGAATGCATAATTATAATGTCCATTAATCTCTCTACCTAAATCATGAAATCCAAGGCCCCTGGATCAGGAATTCAGGCCCTAGGGCGGAGTCAAAATGGCTTTATAGCAAAAATGTATTTAATTTTAGAATATATTCTTCTCTACTTCAACAGTAGTGGAAAATATATGGAACACATGACATGATGGTTAGGTCCATGTAACTCTCCCCCATAATTGTGAAATGTATGGCCCTTGGGTCAGGGGTTCGGGGCCTTAGGGCGGGCCAATATGGCTATACAGTGAACATGTATTTAATCTTAGAAAATCTTATCTACTTCCACAGTAGTGGAAAATACATTAAATACATGATTAATATGTCGATGTAACTCTCCACCAAAATTAATTGTGAGAAATTCATGGCTCCTTGGTCAGGGATTCAGGCCCTTGGCCGTGATCAATATGGCCATATAGTGAAAATTGTTTTAATCTTAGAAAATCTTCTTTACACGGTTTTGATATAGACCCATATTTAATATACAATGGATGATAGGATCTGTGCAATGGGCAAAAAACAGAAACGTACTACTTACTCATTCCATTTTTTACGACCCTTAGCCATTGGCTTTTTCAGACCCATGCAAAGAATAAAGATCTCAAAGAGTGCCACAATTTACCAAAGAATCCCACTGTGTAATGACTAGATACAATATCTGTCAGCTTATCATCAAGGTGTACAACAAGGTCTTGTCAGCAGACAACTTGGTATTTGCATTTAGAAAAAATTAATTGGTATTTTTATCCATGTGATAGATATGTGAACATACCACCAGCGAGCCTCATACCTGCTGAGAACAATATTGAATCAAAGGCCTGAAGGGCCTAAGAGTTGACTGGCTCTCAACGTTGTCAGTATTTTGATGGAAAATTTTTATTACATTGTTAGTAATACATAAAATTTCTTTTTTGTCTTTTGTAAATATTAAAAATAGGTAACCGAGGATTATAGAGCTCATAGTGGCAGACATCAACTTTATGAGACTACCTTTATCATATTATATGATAATCATAGTTAATGATCTTTACTAAAATATTGCATATGGTAGGGTGGTTTGGCACAATAATCATTTAATATCATATGATACAATATCGTATCATACGATGTTTTATTTTATCATACAATATTATATCATATTAATTGATACAATATTGTAGGACCTGCTCCCACAACTTTCACCAGGTCCGGAAGCTAACGATATAGCATAAGCTTCCCCCGACTTCGTCTCCATGAGCTAAAAATCGTTCAAATTTTCGCCAAGTAGTACATTATAAAATTTTAAGCTTGTGAAGTATTAGATATACATTGAATCATGGTGTAGCGGGTATTTGTACATTTTATCGCCCCAAAATTCATTTTGATAAAATAACTCAAATAAAACATGAATTTGTCAATACATTGTTTTCCATGGTAAGATAACTTCCATATTTATTGTCAAAATGACGCTGAAACAACGAATTTCGGAGTTACGGGCATACATGCAAGCATTTCCAAACATTTGAAAATGTTTGGATACAACAAAGGTTCCTTGATTGAAGCCAAAGTCTCGCCAAGAGTTTCTGGTTTTTCCTGAACATCAGTCCATCTTGCCCTCCACCCGTCGACCTCTCGTTGAAACTCATCCTTGTCATTTGCAGGTAAGTCGTCTCCGAGTGTGTCATAAATTTCTGTCATTTTTGCCCTTGTTCTATTTCCTATTTGAGAAGGAAGTATTTATTGTGCAGAGAATCGGTTTTTGTTTTGAACTAAACGATCGTTTAATTCGTTGACAAGATGATCTACAAATGGTAGATATAGATTTCGCTTCCAGTACTCTGATGGAGTATCTCCAGCAACGTTACCTCGGTGGCATAGTCGTCTACCAAATCTTGGTACCGAAGGCTGAACATCATTTCGGACTCCCATAGCTATAGCTTCTTCAAATATACTTACCCACACATCAACACGCTCTGCACTCAGCATAGAAATCACGGTTTTGCTCTCCTTTGCGGCCTCCAATAAATCCTGCGTTTTCCCTTGTAGAACTGCTACGAGAGGATTGAGGGGAGTAAGAACGTCCTCAGATGTAACAAGAGCTATGAGAAAGTCAAACTGTTTTATTGAACATACATAACTCCTTGCTTTAGCGTCTCCGTCCTCAGACAATTCCTCTAGAGCATCGATAATGACATTGTAACATTTCTTAAATGTAGTTAATGCATCGACCCTAGAGAATCACCTGGTCTCGCATAAAGTTTGGAGTTTCGTTTTGCGTTCCATTTGCTCCTTAGTTTGATTATCATTGGATAATGATTCGTTAAACTGCTTTAGACGTTTAGCCAAGTAATCGAATGCAAAAGAGATTGTCTGCACTGTGTCCATCAGATTCCGAATAAGTGGTTCTTTGCAAGCCTGAACAACTGACAAGTTCAGTGAATGTGCACGACAATGAGTGTAGGTAGCTTGAGATACTCTCTCTAATTTTTGCTTGGACACCTCTATGCTTGCCAGCCATATTAGCTGCCCCATCATATCCCTGTCCACGCATACGATCAAAGACTGTGCCGTATTCCTCTAATGATGATGTAAACTTATTAGCAAGGTGTTCCCCCGTAGTACTTTCAGCTTCCTGAAATCCAAGAAACTCTTCACAAATATTTCCTACATCTTTATCAAAACATCTAACACACAATGCAATCTGTTCCTTTGTGGAACACTCTATTGATTCATATATGATAAAACCGTAAAAACTGGCAGCATAACAGCGACCAACTATCCCTTTTCTGATTTGGTCTGCATAGATATCTGAAAGTTCATTTTGTATCATAGGGGATGTATACTTTGCCTTTAATGTCTGCTGACTCTACTGTGCAGCAAAATTGGGTCTTTCTGTGCCTGTAAATGAAGTAAGGCAGGAAGGTTGCCTTTCCCCTCTTCATGTCCCCGTATTGCTATGTTTCGTCTAGCACAAAAAAGAAGAGCCTTAATGATTTCACCTAGAATGTGACGATTCCTTTCAATAACTTCCTGATGATAGCTTGAAAGTTGTCCAATGATGTCAGCTTTCCCGGTTTCTTGCATTCTCAGAAACCTTTCGCTGGCCCTAACGTTATCGTGGTGATTAGAGCCTTCCGATAAGAGCCTGGATACGTATTTTAACATAAATTGGACAAGTCAGTGACGGGACTCAGCTTTGTGAATGTACGTTGTTTGGCATCATCACGTTGACTGCCGAACAGACAGTACACATGGAGCACAATAAACTGCATCACAAGACATATAATATTTCATCCATGTATGCTTCCCGAGCCAATTACTCTTAAGTTTTCTCTTAGTACCCCGTACTTCTCTAAAATTAAAAAAAAATTGATCACACCTTATATTATCCGCATAATTTCTGAAGGTGATTAAGATAAATTGTACGAATAACAGATTTCACTAGCGCTGCAGGCTGACAAATGTATTGTAGTTTATTTCTATTCATCAATTTCATTTAACAGTTCGTTTTTTTCATTTTTCATTTAAAAAAATCAATAAAAATTCAATCTATCAATCTATTATAAAATACTTATATATTTATTTTGACTACCTGAACGGAAAGTCAAACTTATATGCCGCCTCCCATGTTCCAGTAAGAGCTTGGTCTTAAAACTATCCTTATGGAAATCGTTGTCGCATGTTTGAAATAAGTCCGGGTAGTTGGGGCATTGAGAGTCAGGGAAATGATCAAACGTACTTTTAACAGCTTCTGAATTTTTTTCTGAACTGGGCAAACTCTTTGTTGCAGTTGATTCTTCTGATGTTTTAGACTTTCCGAACAAATCGGTAATTTTTTGTTTTTGAAACATGTTCTCTTAACATTAAAGTTATACCGGATATGATGAAATACAAAAGAATTATATGATTAAATACTGATTTGACATTTAGTAGAAACCTTAGAAATATTAATGATATTAATATTAGTGATTATAAATTAACTTACCAAGAAGAGATGTAATTGTCAAAAATGTCTGTAAACTTTTAGTAAGGTCTACTCTCTTCAAACTCTTGACAAAGATTAAACTAAAAACCAAAGAACTTGTAGAGGGAAATCCACCGACCAATAGACTAACAAGAAACAAACTAAAACACCAATGAAATTAAAAGACACAACTTAACTTTGACCATAATATAATTAATACCCTAAAGGCATCTCTGGACCTTTCTACAAATTAAGTTGTCATGACTGAATGCACACTAATATATTCTAAGATCAACCGAATAATTATAGAATTCAATATATAAGCATTCAGAAAAAATGTCAAAATGAAATGATGTATATGTAATATACATTTGCTTGTAATTTCATCATGAAATATAAGACTGCTACATTCTCCCCCTGGTGCAAGAATGGCGTCCGCACCATTGACCAAACCTGAGAATGTAACTTACAGAACTGGAAAAAAAAATAGAAGCATAAAAAAAATTAAAGTTAAAACATTACTTACCTGTGATGATGGTTACGGGTGCTTTAGCCGAATCTTTGTCAATTTTATTGAATACTCCGTAAGTAGCAAGTGTTTGCAAATAATTGGCTCTCTGAAGCCATTCCGGAGGCTGTACTTGCTGAGACATAATATAATCTTCTGTCCACTTTGGCTTCACTCGGTTTCTTGTTGACACTCTTTGTGTTGTCTTTGGGGGAGTGGAATCATCTTCAGAATCTGTGTCCGTCTCCTCAACAGAATGACGTTTCTCAGACTCTGTCTCAACAGAAGGATCTTCCTCATACTCTATCTCCTCAACAGAAGAGACTTCTGAATGATCTTCTGGATCATGGTTGTGAAGCATTTCCTCTTCATCTTCCTCGTCATCTACTGACTCTGGACCTTGGTCATCTTCATCAGTTTTATCACTAATGGACAATGGAGCGTCCTCTACATTCTGGTCTCTTTGAGTCTTGGTACCGGTACCTATAATAAAATACTCAGATTCATCATCATCATCATCATCATCATCTACATCCTTTGATGATGGTGATATGGACTGATTGTCCAGACATGAATTCTTTTGCTTATGCTTCACCTTAGTTTTTGGTGCTGACACTGGTACTGGAGAAGGGATCTTTGTTCCAATGGGGAGAAGTAGATTACGATGAAGAGTCTTGCATCTCCCTTTCCCATCTTCCCTACTTACGTTATAAACAGGGATATTAGTGATAGGTTGGCTAATGACTACATAGGGGTGATCTTCCCATCATTCAGCAATCTTGTGCTTTCCGTCATAAGCAACCACTTTCACTAATACCCTATCTCCAGTTCTCAGTGAAACTACCTTTGTCTTTGAGTCATATAGGGCCTTGTGCCTTGATTGACTGATCTTTGTTGCTGTATGAGCAATGGTATAAGCAGACTTGAGTTGCTCCTTCAGGTTTTGGACATAACTTGACATACTCTTAGTCCTCTCGCCATTGTCTAACCCAAATATTAAATTTACTAATAAGTAAATGGTTAAGTTTAATTTTTATTCCTAAAGCAAAGTTTTAATTAATCAGCATTATCTAAGTTTTATTTTGGGGGGGGGGGGGGGGGGTAAAAATGAAGTGGAAGCACTTGCGTACCCCTAGCTTCGCGCCTGTGCTGATTGAACATTGTGCCGTTACCCATTTTTTGTTGATTACGAATCTGAATTTTACGCAACATTTAACCCATCTTCGCTAGCCAAGGGTTTCTGATCCGCACCTCTCCTGTCAAACTCCACGTGATTACCATGTGACTTAGAGGTCTAAAATAGCGAATATGCTTACAGAAGATTTTGCAGCGCAGCGAGAAATAATAAAACATAAACGTAATAACTTTATGTACATTATTGTGATAAAGGAAGATTCTTGTATAATATTAGACAATCCTTTTAGTCATGTTCGATGTTCATTATAAGTTTTAAGAACCAGTAAATAAACTGGCTTAAATGCATCTTCGCTAGCCAAGGGTTTCTGATCCGCACCGCCCCTCGTGAGGTCGTTCTTGAAACAAGATATTCATTCTCACCTATGTTATATCATTTACACATTTAAATAAAAAGATTACCTGAGGGGTAAATTGGATGTTTTATCTTGTAAAAGCATACTTAATTATGTTTTCACAGACAAAGAATAAGATAGGAATAACATTTTTTAACACGTTCTGTTGATATTTCAGTGTGCACGAGCGATACACATATTTCGTACGATAAAGACAGAGGATCAGTCGATTTCAATGATGAAGAAATAGGAACTATTTGCATTATATCGCGCATTATCATTTCACGTTTGTGCTCAAAATCCACTCCGAGAGTGCTTGCCGATGATAGCAAGGGTCTTCTCGCTTTGCGAGCTCAATCGGAAACAAACTTATTGTTCTAAAAATAGCTTTTACGCACATCTCCATTCGGAATTCTCAGGTGGTTACGTTCATTAGTACAGAACAAGGTTTGCCCCGTGGAAGTTGTCGAATTCATGGGCAGCGATTAAACAAAGATTACTTTGATTAGTTTTATTTTTTAAACATAAAAAAAACTTAACAAATATATGTGTAAACATCTTCACAATGTCAAGGTTTTGTGATTACGGAACTCCACACAAACCCTTGACATAAGTCGCTATTTAAAAGTCGGGCTCACGCTCAACAATACATGCACGTAATAATTCTAAAAAAAAAATGTCCAATGATATAACTCCTTTTGAAACGTAGTTTGGGTTGAGCACAAGGATGGCAGATCTCGAACGAAAAATTTGCGAAAAATTCAATATTAATTGTCTCAATGAAAATCAAAAGCTCGCGATATCAAGTTTAATAGATAATCAGGGTGTATTTTAATTAGAACTGAGCACATTTGACGTACGTATGGTGACCTTCTATCGTTTTCCAAAGGTATACAACCTACATGTATTTATAACTTCAGAGAGCTGTTCTAACACAGTGAACGATCTAAAAAAAATTAATCAGCGATATCTGTTTAGGTTATTATCCATACAAATGCGACAAGAAGATCGAGAACTTGCTATTTTCTAGGATCAACATGTGCGCAGTGGCATTTGTTTACATAGTTTCTGATATGAATGAGAACCGCATTCTGATTGGCTCTAAATTGAGACTTGGAACCAATGAAATACGACGGCCTGAGCCCGACTTTTAAATAGCGACTTGTGTCAAGGGTTTGTGTGGAGTTCCGTAACCACAAAACCTTGACATTGTGAAGATGATGTGTAAATAATGATGAGATTGTTTAACCCTTTCGAATTAGCAATTACGCAAACAAAAGCTGTTAATGCATGCACTATTTTCTTTAGCGCATGAATAATGTAGTGCAAAATTTTCGCAGAAACGGCTATGATAACAAGGACTCGCTCGCCGACTCAAAAAAGAGAGGAATGCAGGAAAAACAACAAATGATCAAGCACACAGTCACAACCAAACAAGGAAAAGAAACATCCAAACAAGGAAAATTTTAGTTGCAGAGAGTAAAATGCTTTTTGAATTACTAAAATATTTAAAATAAAACATTGGAGAGAAAGGATAGTAATATAATAAATAAAATAACTAAGTTCACTGTATTCCAAACAATACCTTTCTTGAGTATATGATATAATATGCTGACAACGGAAGAGAAAATCACAAGCATTCAAAGCTGTTTAAAAATCCCTCTGGAACTGGCTTCAAAATAAAATGAATGATCAGAAGTGTAAAAAAGCTGTAGAGGAAGAGGTGGTGGACAGTTCAGATGAGAGTAAAGTTGAGGAGAAAGACTTAATATGTTGTGTGCGTGAGGAGTTTACTCTTAAAGAGATCAAAATTGTGATGTTTGCATATTGGTCAAATCGGTCGAATGCGACGATATAAAAAAACAGAATGCAATGCAAACATTGATCCCACCTTAAATACTGCTGCAATGCATATGCTTACAAGATAAATTATGTCCTTATTGCAATTAGGAGATTAAAATAAAAACAATGTGAAAGTACACTATAGATCACATCATTACTTATGACCTAGTCAATGGCAATGAGGAAGCGTGCTGCTGATATCACACAGGCGTGGTAAACTCGTTTTAACATGAAACCTGATGATGCTGTTTCCGGCACTGCATCTGAAGTTTTACACAAAAGAAATACAATATGACCAAAATTTTTTTAAAGACTGTTCCTATGAATGCTGTCGGTGGCTATTTTCGAAATCAATAAAAGGTTTATCAATTTACTGTTGAATCAATAATTTTCGTAGGTACAAATTTTGTTGGTGGTAAGTTATTTTAAATTGGTTGGAACAAAATTAACTTGTTATGATAAACGAATAAATACCGTGTTCAATAATTCGTTGGTGATGTTACATGTAAATGTGTGAGGGAAGCTCACGAAAATTGAGTCACGGTACCACAAACAGTAAAAGTGTGGTTTCTCGTGCTGCACACTAACATCACTTATGTAATTGCTGAGTTAAAAATTGAATCAACACCCATGTTGAGATGAATTATGTCATTTATTGAAAATGACAAAAATAATGGAAAACTAGATGCTGTCATTAGACAGTAATACCCGCACCAAGTGTTTGACTCTAAATAACACTCTCTTGTACTAGTTTTAGTCAAAAAGAAGGCCACATGCAATATGTTACAATTAAATGATCTTTGTCTGAAGTTACGTACACAACAGAGGTGTACAGGTTGCATCGGGTACTAGTTTTACCCAGCTCTTTGGTTAGATGGGTGTCACGTGGTGTACATGCATATGCAGAATAGGATTAATTAACATGTTAATTAGATGTTCGCGTGACGTCAGAATGTAAACAGGACGGTCTTCGTGGGGCTCCGATAAAAAGTATTTTCTATGAGTGATTTACGACAGATCTTCAAGAAAAAAACTGGTCAGTGAAAATATGTAAGTCAAAGAAACATATCGGGCACACAAATTAGTTATTTGAGTTGTTCTGTGAATATAATCTATTTGATACTACTTCGATCAAAGACACCAATGCCGCCATTGTGAACACCTACTCACTGCCCGTTTGTACATTTACACTATATTATTTTGTGCTCATTGAGTCTTCATTGTGTTATACATCGTATATATACTTCGTAATGGCCTCTGGCAATGCTGCTGATGTAAATCCACTAAAGAGACAAAGACAGAACAGTAGCTTCAACATGTCCTCTGATCTTAGTAAACTCAATGAACTGCTAGACTCAATTTCTTCAGATGAAAACGAATTCAAACAAGCCATTAGCCTTATTCTAAATAAGGAAAATTTCAAAAACGCTCTAGCTGGAGTTTTTGTTACAGAGGTAACACAATTACGCAATGAACTCAGTGATCTTTATTTACGAATTGACGAAATGGAACAATATTCTAGAAGAAACTGTCTCAAAATAACAGGCATACCTGAAGAAAAAAACGAAAACACTGACACCCTTGCACTTAATGTATTCAACAATCTTGTTCTTAAAGAAAATACAGAGAAAATCTCAGTTAAGGATATCTCCAGGTCCCACAGGGTAGGGAAATATGACCCTCGCAGGAAAACACGCGACATCATAGTCAAATTCACCAGCTACAGAGATAGGGCCAAAGTGTACGGCAATAAAAAAAACCTGAAATCATACAACAACAACCCTTCAAAGCAAACTGGCCGCATATTCATAAATGAAGCCCTCACTACCAGGCGTTCCGAACTCTATGGGAAAACTCGAGACCTTGTAAAGAAGAAGAAGATCGACAGTACCTGGACCTACGATGGACGCATTTACGTTAAACTCAGCGGTCCAAGAGGTAAGAAGGTCATCATTAACTCCTTGGAGGATCTGGAGTACTTCCATGAGGATAACGCGGACAGCAACCACGAAGAGGGATAGATCTTAGCGTCAACATCCATGTCGTAAACTTACAAAAATCTTCGTTGTGATTATAAACACTCACACGTGCCCGAGTTTTACAGACGCTTGAATCGTGGTCGTTTCAACGTTTCCTTACTTTCGTTTTCGTTTAAAAACATCAGTACAGTGTTTCTACCAACTTTAAGGATGCCCCGTGTTTCACGCAAAGTATGTTCACGTTTAGTTTTATCTTCACATTACTGTTATTGTCACACCGTCTTCACGATCTACATATTATAGTTGGATGTTATTTTGTTCTTTCATGCATTGCATGCACTTTATACATCCAGATATGTGTATGTAAATATTACAACAGTTCTAGATACAGCGGTAGTTTACAACCCGCTTTCCATGCTATTTCTACAATTTATCTCCCAGTTCCACCATGTAAATTGTGGGAGTTAATGCACTTTTCTTTATATTTTTTATGCACTTTGTCTAGTGTAACTTATGTTTGTTTGTTTTTTTGCTCCTTTGAATTGACACACTTTGTATATTGCCAAATACTTGTAAAATCTTCATACCCTCTACGCTGGCGGTACAGATGTAAATTAAGCTATGAACTCTACTTAACTTACATATTAGACAATGGGTAACTCTCTTGAACAATACCGTGCCGCTGTGGGGGTTTTTTATACTCAATGTCATAATATACTCTCGAAGTCTGTTCTCAGATTTTCCAAATCTGTCAACATGTTAGACTTTCTGCTGTTTATATGTAATATCTTTAAACAACAATGCAAAATATTGTCTTCTTGGTCTCTTAGAATTAATTTTTTTGCACAGCTGTTCATGTTTTTTATTCTTCTACTATCTGGTGACATCGAGACAAACCCAGGTCCTTCTGTTGAAAAATCCCTTGATATATTACATCTTAATATTCGAAGCATTAGGAACAAGATTGACTCTCTAATGTATTTAGTGCATGATTTTGATATTTTATGTTTTACAGAAACTCATTTAGACTCAAATGTTTTAAATGAAAATCTGTTCATTGAGGGTTTTAATAATATGTTTAGAAAAGATCGCAACTGCTATGGTGGTGGAATAATGATTTTTGTTTCAAACTTTTTGAAGGCGAACCGTAGAGAAGATTTAGAACCTTCTGATACTGAAATTATTTGGATAGAAATACCACAAGCGAAAGGGATTCTTCTAGTATGCTGTATTTATCGTCCACCACACTCTAGTAGTGCTTTTTGGCAAAAATTGTCTTGGTCTTTTGAAAAGGCTACTGATATTTCTAATAATATTGTAATACTTGGTGATCTAAATATTGATTTTTTAAAGGTAAATAACTCACATGAGATACATACAATAATGAACAACTATAGACTGACAAATATTATACACGAACCCACAAGAAGTACACACAACACAAATACCCTCATAGATCCCATTATAATTAGTGAAAATATATGTGTACATGATTCTGGTACTTTAAGTGTATGTAATGCTCTCAGTGATCATCGGGCAACTTATATCTATATTCATCAGAAAACAAATACAAACAATGCATATAAACGCAAAATTTGGGATTACAAGCATGCAGATATGGAACTTTTAAACAAACTCATACTTGAATGTGATTGGTGTAGAATCATTGATGACACAGATAACATAGATAAGGCCACAACAAATTTTAATAACAAACTCCTTTCTTTTATTCATCACTGCATACCTGAAAAAACTGTAACTATAAGGCCGAATGATAAACCATGGATGGATTCTCTTCTTAGAAAAACCTTGCGAGTTCGTAATAGGTTAAGAAAAAAGGCACAAAAAACAAGAAGAGAATCTGATTGGGTTATTTTTCGGAGAATAAGGAACAAGGTTAATAACATGAAGAAACATGCAATTGCAAACTACTATGACAATATAGACTCTCATCTCAAGGATGCTAGCTTAAACAATCAAAAATTATACTGGAAATTATTGAAAGATTGTTTCCACACTAAACTAACACATGACATCCCACCTATAAGGTATACCATGGACAATGGCAAGGAGGGTTATGCATTTTCAGACACTGATAAGATTGAATTACTTAACAATTACTTTACATCTATTACTTTCTTAGATGACAGCAATCATGACCTTCCAACTATAGGAGGGTGTAGATTTAATAACTCTTTTTCAGAAATAAGAATACAAGAGCAAGAGATTACAGATATCATATCTATCATTCCAGTAAACAAGGCAATTGGTCCTGATTGCATCAGTCACAAAATGTTAAAATCGTGTAAAGATACCATCTCAAAACCACTCTGCATATTATTTAACAAATCATTATCACTCAAAATTTTTCCAGAATGTTGGAAATTAGCACATGTTCTTCCATTATTTAAGAAGGATGACCCTTCTATCACTTCAAACTATAGGCCAGTTTCTCTTTTGTCTTGTATAAGCAAAATTTTTGAAAGAATTATTTTCAAACATGTATACAATCATTTACATTCGCAGAATCTCTTTTACAAATATCAAGCAGGTTTTTTACCAGGTCATTCTACAATGTATCAACTATTAGAAATATACCACTCGATTGTTAAAAGTATTGATGAAGGCAAATTTTGTTGTATGGTGTTTTGTGATCTTTCAAAAGCGTTTGATCGAGTATGGCACAAAGGTCTAATTTACAAATTAAATATGTATGGAATTAATGGAAACATGCTGGATTGGTTTGAGAGTTATTTAAGCAACAGAACACAAAAAGTTATGTATAGAAATATTTTTTCTTCCGTAGGCCATGTTAAAGCTGGTGTTCCTCAGGGCTCAGTACTTGGGCCATTATTATTTTTATTGTATGTAAATGATGTAGCTGAAAATATGATATCTGTATGTAGATTATATGCTGATGACAACTCTTTACAACAATGCTCAGATAATATTAATGTTATTGAACAAAATCTTAATCATGACCTCAGAATATTAGATGAATGGTCAAAAAAATGGTTGTTGAAATTCAATCCACAGAAAACCAAAGCTGTATTTTTCCATTTGAAAAATGTACATCATTTTCCTAAATTATTTTTTGAAAATTGTCAGTTGGAATATGTTACTGAACACAAACATCTTGGTATACAGTTATCTTCAAACTTAAGTTGGTCAGAACATATTGATAACATTGTTAAAAAAGCTTACAAAAAACTGGGGTTACTTAAAAAGCTAAAATTTTCTGTTTCAAGGGATATTCTATCACAAATGTATGTATCTTTTATTAGACCACAATTGGAATATGCTGCCGAAGTTTGGGCTGGTTGCACACAGATGGACATAGAAAAATTGGAAAAGGTTCAATTAAATGCCGCAAGAATAGTAACTGGGCTCACAAGTTTTGCTTCCAGAAACTCAATTTATTTTGAAACAGGTTGGGAACCTTTGGAACACAGAAGAAATAGAGCTAAATTAATAACTATGTACAAAATGCACAATAACTTAGTACCTACTTACATACAAAACATTGTACCATATACAAGAGGCAGTGTTTCAAGGTACACAACTAGAAACTCTCTTGATTATTCTGTTCCAAAATTTAGATTAGAACTATTTAATAAATCATTTATTCCTGATACTGTCAGAAGATGGAATGCCCTAAGTCTTAATACAAGGGAGGCAACCTCTATTAAAATATTCAAAAAATGTTTATACAATGATACGGTAAAGCCCCAGAAACATCTTTCATTTGGAAAAAGATTTTTAAACATAACACATACACGTTTGAGACACAACTGTATTTTAAATTCTGACTTATTCCGCTGTAACTTAATAGCCAGTCCAAACTGTTCGTGTGGCTTATCAGAAGATGCATACCATTTGTTTTTTGTCTGTAAGAAGTATACAAGAGCTCGGAATTCTCTAATGAATAAGCTATTGACATTAAGTTACGTACACATTATAGATGCACATTTATTATTATGGGGGGATGACTCGTTGACAAATATACAAAACACTGAAATTTTCAAGACAGTACAAATTTTTTTGAGTGAATGTGGTCGTTTTTCAAAAAATGTTTGAATTTATAAGGTGATATTATATATGCAGTAGATTGTTTATTCATGTATATTTATGTGTATTCAATATATTCAATATTTCAATATATTCAATGTATGGCAATATTTATAAAATTTCATTACTAGGAGAGGACTATCTAAGTTTTAGAACTTGTGTCTTATCCTTTTGATTTATTCAATAAAATATGTTCAATTCAAATTCAATTAACATGAATAAACGTTTCTTTTGTGGTGATCAGCTAACGGAATTCGTATTGTGCTAATTGGATTATCATTATGATGTTGACCAATATAGGTATTTACTAAGTATAATACATGTAGAAACGCAATATTATGAGACACCGGTATACAAAACAGTTAAGTTTTACTTTCACTTTTTAAAATGTGATCTCCCTTTGCCAGCATACGTGTATCATCATCTTTATTTAGATAAGCTTATCTACAGTTTCTGTCATTTTAATTGCAGAATTTTTTTTTATTTTTTCATTAAATGAGTTATAATAGGGAGGAAGGGGAAGGGGCCTTAACCGTTCCCCATCCCCAGGATGTGTGGATTAGATATACATTTTTAGTGAGAATGAAGACATGCTGCAGCTTTTTTCCCATTATACCCCCTACCCTATCATCATACACCAGTAATAGAAAAAGAGTTAATGACTAATTTTCTTTTATTTTAAATTGCTTATTCTTTTTTGTCAAGAGATATGTGGTATGTCAAGATTTATGACTCATGAAAATTTGTGCATTTTAATCCTGATTGTTAATATACATGTATAATTATATATATAAAAAAAAAAAATACATGTGATATTATACTAGGGACCTTGCAATCAATTGCAGAATTGCCAATCGGTTATTTATAACTCATTTTGAATGATTAATTTGTTAATCATTTTGAAAATAAAAACATTTCTAAATACATGTATAACATATTATCAATATTTTTTGTAGATTGATTTTGTAAGTATTTAGGGTCCCACTCTGCAGATGCCCTATAGTGAAAATTCTGTCCAATTCTGCTGATCATGTCAATATACATTTAAGACAAATTGGCCCCTGCCCCTTGGGTCATTCCCCCACCCCCGGAGTTGTTTTTAAACAACCACCCCCCCCCCCCTCTTAAATAGAAAACATGAATAGTTGAATATTTTTAAAATATCCTCAAAATCATCGAAATTCCCACTCCTAAACCATATATATTTTTGTTTCTTCAACCATGACCATGTCAAGGCAAATCTTTTTGTGGTATTAGTAGGGCATGGCATCTGGGGGTCACCCTAACCCCACCCCACCCTCCCAAAATCAAAAATAATCAAATAACTTGAAAAAAATGCTTGTGATCCCCACCCCTAAAGCATATATATTCTTCCTCCTTATGCATCTTATGGTACGTTATTTCAATCACAAGAGATAAGAGGAGGTCCAGGAATTAGGTTTTTTATGGGACGAAACATCATTTTGCAGATAGCATTGACCCTCAGAATCAAATTTATATTTCTAAAACTTTAATGCAAATCTATAGCTCAGCCTCTGTTATATCCCTATAAATGATGTGGCTATTCATTAAATCATGAGAGGAGTTCTGGGAAGTATGTTTTTTCAGGAGTGATAAACGTCAATTTTCAGCTTCTATTTGACTCCCTGGATGAAATTTAAATTTTTAAAACCTTATTGCATGACTATATGACAGCCCCTATCATACCCCAAGATATGATGTGGCTATTCATTAAATCATGAGAGGAGTTCTGGAAAGTAGGTTTTTTTAGGAGTGATAAACGTCAATTTTCAGCTACTATTTGACTCCCTGGATGAAATTTAGATTTTTAAAACCTTATTGCACATCTATAGGACAGTCCCTATCATATCTCAAGAGATGACATAGCTACTGCATAAATTGTAAGAGGAGTTCTGGGAACCATATTTGTTTTGCAAAAAAACGTCATTTTTTGATGCCCACAGACCCCTGTGATAAAAACAAAAATTCTGAAACATGATTACACGTCAACATGACACCCCGAAGCATATCCTATTAGATCATTAGGCTACTGCAAAAAGAAATTGACGTTTTTTGAAAACAGACTTTTTGTAAAAAAAAAAAACGTCATTTTTCAGCCATTTAATGACCCCCAGGATAAAATTGAAATTTCCGAAACCTTATTGCGCATCTATAGGACACTCCAAAACATATTCCAAGAGATGATTTGTCTACTGTTGAAAATGTAAAAGGAGTTCGAGGAAGAAGATTTTTTTTTTTAAAAACGTCATTTTTTTTACCAATTATTTGACCCCCAGGACTACCAGAGAATTTTTGAAACCTTTTTACAAAACAAGATGACACCCCAAATCATACTCCAAGAGTTCAGTTTGCTGGTTTATAAGATGTAAGAGCAGTTTGAGAAAGTAAAACGTGACAGACGGACGGACGGACGGACGGAACAGGGTAACAACAATATACCCGAACTTTCTTTAGAAAGTGCAGGTATAATAACTATAAAATGAAAGGGGGTCGGACTCCTAGCTATTCTCACGATACAAAAGTGTCCTATCCATAGCTGATCTCCTAAACTTACAGAATAACAATATATGTCAAACTATATACAACACACTAAGTAACTGCAAAAAAATGGCACTACAAATGATTACCCAATAATTACCGTTGTCACTCTCTACACAGATCATCTTTTGCCACTTTTCGTAGACTGGTGGTTCCAAAAAATGTCATTTTTTGCCTTGCTGTCTTTTAATATTTCATCATTATTTCTTTCTTGCAATATAATGTTCTTTCCTACCGAGTTATGCAGTTTTAGTTTGATAGATGATGTTACCAAGTGGAGATCACTTTTGACATCGGTTCCTCTCGTCACTCTCACACCCAGCAATGTGGCATCGCACGTTGAAAAAAAATTTCAAAGGAAGAAGAAGTGTTACCACAGTCAGAGTCACAAACCTGATTCCATTTAAAAACTGCTTTACTTAGGTTTTTTTTTAATTTTCTTTTAATATATTAATATATCGTACATGTTTTGCATTATTTGTAAGCTTTTATAAAAATTTATATTGTATTTGGTATATAATAGAATGAATCTATGCCATTCAGGTAACTGAATGTTAACAATGAAAGGTCTGGAAGGGTCACTGAATGGGAAAACTATACCTTTCAACTATCTTAAACTAACCTTCCAGTTTACTAAAGCGCAGTTCATCCTGTGTATATGCTTGGACATTACGGTTTTCTTCTTTAATATTGTAGGGTCCGATTCAAGTCTAAAAAAAAATGTGTTTCACCTAGGTATTTGAAATTGAATTGGCATTCTGAATTAAACAAAAAGGATCAATTATAAATATAAAGCCTGTATTTTTGGAGTTACTGTTAAGTTTAATTCGGAGAGTGTGTTCTCTTAGAATGTTTGTTTTGATTTCTGATTTGGTCTTGGGCGATTTAATGGTCTCCCAATTCATGCTGGTAGTTTACCAGTGGCTTTCATACAGCATTCAATCATACTGGCTCCTGTCATTGTCCTACAGATTTCTCTTTCACATGTATAGAGCTTATCTTTGGGTTTTTTTTATCCCCGGTTTCCGTGGTGCTAAGCGGATGAGAGTCATTGACTCTCCCTAGATGGGACACCAGTCCATTGCAGGTTAACTCCCAACGTAAGCCGGTAGCCAATTTCAGCTATGTGGACTGAGACAATGTAGATGACGTGGCTTGTCTAAATGCACAACACACATCATCAAGTGACCACAGCGGGGTTTGAACCAGCGATCTTTGGGTTACTGGCCTAACGCATGAAATTAACAAAGTTACATCCAAACAATATTAACAGCATTTGAATTTTGACAATTTTTAAATAGTGTGTTTTCAATAAGTGTACAATTTTTGACTTGAGTCTTACATGTACATTGCTTCATGTTCCTGGGGCAAGAACTGACGAAATGAACTGACGAACACAAAAACATTATACATGTACCACCATAACTCGTTGTTGAGAGTATAATAACTGCTGCAAAGTGTTTGGTTTTTATCATAGAGCATTGACAAGGCATTTTAAAGACAATTATATGATAATATTTGTACATGTACATACGTCTGGATAACATTTTCGATCTTTTAATGTTACTCAATGACGTCCTTGCTGCTAATTTAAATATTCATTCGTGCTTCCATAACGTAGTTACTGAAAATCTAAACTTTTGGAAAATGATTATTAAATACAACACAATCCAAGTAAAAGATAAAGAATTTAAAAAGTGTTAGCTGACCAAGCATCTTCAAAGTTTTTACCGTGTTCGATTGAATGAGACATGGCAGTTTCATCACTGCAAATGGAACAACACAGCAAATATACACTTGTTCCTTTATTTAGAAATCATGTATTTATTTCCTAACTTTAAAGTATAACTTGCTTTTACGCTCTGATTCAATGATTTTCCTTATATTTCAATACATCTCCTGATTCTAATATCCAAAATAGAATCACATTACGAATTTTATGGGACTTTTTATAAAGCGATTGTATTTTTGAGATTCATAAATAAATACCCGGTAGAGACTCAATATCGTTGAAATGCAATAAAAATTGGTTTACAACAGTATGCTGATGACACAGTTTTTTTTTCAGATGGATCAGAAAAATCTCTAAAGTCTGCTCTCGACCTATTCTTCCAGTTTTCAGGGCTAAAATCTAATATTTATAAAACTAGCAATCTGGATAGGATCCATGATTAACAGTTAAATTTTGCTTTGTCATGATACTTAGCTCCAGTGGACGAATGACCTTTTACAGTTTTAGGTGCAACTTATACAGCTAATCTGGAAAACATGGAAGATCTGAATTTTAAAGCGAAATTAAATCTGGTACAGAAAGAAATAACACAATGGTCGAAGAGAAACATATCTCCTCTTGGCAAAATTAGTTGTGAAAAATGAAAGAAACTCCTTTTTACATTGCTGAATTCGTGGAATCTATAAAGCCAAAATGTGAGCATAATATCTTATACAACTTGTAATATTATGTTTATTTTACATTTCTGTTCCGTGCATCAACAAGATAAATGCATTGTGATAGTTTAGATAAATTCATAAGAATTAATACATACTATAAATAAAAAACCAAATACTGGTATTCATAAAATTTCGTTAGATATGAACAACTTGTACAAAGTGCATTATTTTTGTCTAGTTTACACTCTATTCAAATGATAAACTTGATATCATATTTTCCGTTTCCGTTCCATGCCGTTACTGTTCCGCGTTTTGTGTAACATCCTCTTTATCCTAGTAATCATCCCATAATCATGCATTCAACTTATCTCCACTAGCTGTGGATATAGAGAAGAGATTTTCTAAGATTAAAAACATTTCACTATATAGCCATATTGACTCCGCCCTAGGGCCTTAACCTTGAATCAGGAGCCATGAATTTCACTATTTTTGGTGGAGAGCTATATGAACATCACAATCATGTTTTCAATTCATCTTGCTCATAACTTTACGACTGACACTCAAATTTTTGGTTGATCATCAAAACGCAAAAGTAAAGCAGTATTATAATAATAAACATTAATAATGGAAAAACAAAATTTGATCGAAATCGTGGCTATGCTCCTTTAATAATTCACTTAAAATGACTTTCAAAAACAATAGTTTTATTTACCTGAAAATTAAGCCTGGATACACATTATTTAACGCACCATCATTGAAAGAAGTAATACCTCAAATTTCATAAACGTTATGCTTCTTTCTTTGTCTAGATCTTGACTTTTATATTCCTCAGTGGCATAGTAAAATACGCAATTTTAAGGATGCTTCAATTCATGAGCAATTGATGGCTTCCTCAAAAATCATAAGAAACTTTATACATGAATGTATACTGCATAAGTGAAAACATTCTACATTAAAAATAAAAAACCAACAGTCCACTCAGAGTTTTTGTTTAACAATACAAAGATGCACTATATCGGCTTGGAACATGGTTGTTTGCTGATAATTATTTTCTGAAACTTATCTTCCATCTGTTACAAGTTCAAGACAAGTTCAAGACTAGTAATTGACTGAGAAATTACCTTTCAATACTTCAATTAATCATCATTTTAACATTTATGAAGGTGTTAATAGATTTACTTTGCTGATTCCTTGCAGTTGACGTAATTCAATACCAAACTTAGCATCTCTGATTAACGTAAACCTCTTCAAGGCGTTGATCTTAAAATGAACTTTTAATAACAGGTACCCATTACTATTATAACTGGTTGTTAGATTTAGTGAAGAATCAAAGCAAATTTTAATTGAGAAATTTTCCACCTGCAAAATTTTTCAATGTAAACATATTTCATTGATACTGAAATGGATTGGGTAACTTGCAAATCATCCTATATCAACCCAAAAAAAACCCACAAACACAAAGTCAAGTAATGAAGTTACAGGATATTTCTATAGAATATAGTATTATAGGTTTACAGGGTAATATTAGTGATATTTTGTGCACAATTAAATAACAAGAAACCTTATTTTACCATAAATGAACAATTAGCTGTTACAACATATATTCATTCACATCTACATTTGCAAACCTATTGCTTTCATTCACAGTTTTTCTGCTCCACGAAGATCGGGTGCATTTTGCTTATTTCATGTCTGGCTTTCGAAGAGATATATTCTTGATTTCTTAATCTTTGTAATAAAAAAAATATTAAATTGAATTATGATATCCGAAGTACTTTTAATTTAACATGATTTTAAACGGAATGTCAAAATAGTGTTTCATTTTCTGCACCATTCCCTACCATTCATAATGAATGGAGAAACGATGTATCAAATGAATCAAATAAGACGTTATAATAGGACACTTGTATTTCATTAATAGATTATCATTCATTAAGAGCGCAGATTATAGAAAACTACTATAAAATTGACACGACATCGTTAAGAGGATTAAAATCTTTATATTTATTTTCAAGGCCAAATTGTCTTTACTTTATAAGCTCACAAGTACAAACAATGATAATAAGATGGACAGAGTGGACATTTCGTAGTCCAAATATGGTAAGTATATGTTTAACTTCATGTATCAAATAAAAACCTGCTTGAACCCTCGCTCACTTTCCCCTTTAGCAGGAAAATGTTTGAGACTTTATTTTTGCCCTAGTTATATTTATGTATGAGATTAAAAATATTCTCATCTTTTGCACTTTTTGTGGTTCAAATTTGTGACCTAGGAAAAAAGCATCATTCAATATTTAAAAAAGCATTACATTCAAAATAAGATTACCAAGAGAGCTGTCTGTGTTTAAGTTTATGTTTTGTGCGTGGTCAACACCTGATTAAAAAAAAATAAAAGACTCCAGACAACTAATTTACATGTATAAGTTTTGGCGCATTAATTGAGTTATTTTATTATGATAATGTAGATCTGGAAACCCTTGCATAGCATTATGCAGACGACGCTAAAATGTCCTCCCTGTTCTTGTAGCTCTTCTCACAAAAGTGAGTTTCTTTATCAAAGAAAGTATTTGTTGAAGTGACACCTTGCGTTGAATCTCTCGTAGCGCCATGCATTCGTTCTTCCTTCTTGCGTCAGGAATCCCAAGAAGATTTTCACATTTCAAAAAAAAATAACTAGTTCGTATTTAGTGTCCAAAGGTAAGGTTTTTCTTTTCTGTGGGGTTTCCATGTTACGTTTAGCCTCAATACATCCGTATATTACGTAAAAACAAAAAAAAATCAACAGTGAATAAATTTTATTTCATAAAAGAAGTATAAAAACACATAAGGTGAGAACTTATCAATTCACACCTTTATATCAACCGGTCAGTCAGGGAGTACTTCAATATAACCGTTATGAAAACAACTCATTATCACCTCTGGCTTCAAAATAGACGATTTCATTATAACCGTTAATTTAATGCAAAGAAAATGAGAGGCTAAAACTGGGGATTTATTTCTATGTCAAAATAAGCAAAATTTCAAAATAATTTCAAAATAAGCGATTTCAATGTAAGTGGAGTAAGCTGTATTATAAAGACAGTTGGAGGACATTGAACATTGAGACTTGTCTTTTGCTAATAAACAACTTACTAATTGCAAATTTGTGTACTTTGAAAATACTATATTAATACCCTCATAATCCTGGCAAGGTATGCTTGTAGAAATAGATCTAAAATGTATGCATGTTGTGTGCATTATAAATAAAACTGAATATTATAAAATATTGACCATCAAAGGCCAGTAAGTCTTTTTTTACCGAAAGTTTACAAGTTTTGGCCCCTGGATCAAGTGTATAGATAATCCGAGATTCCTCCGACTCTCGACCCCCCCCCCCCCCCTTCTTTTTGCATAAATGTTTCTCATACATCAAATGATAAAAGGCGGGGGTAACAGTCAGAGGGGTCTCGAGCTCGGATTAGGGTTTAGAGTCCAAACTGATGCTTAAAATGCTAAAATAAGACCCTCTGACAGATCAGTCTTGGAGCTATGGTATTCAGGTGACCCTGTAGGCCTCTTGTTATATGCATATGATATAAATTATTCGTCTTTTTAAAGCTTGTTTTAAAAACTTGAAGACATTGTGATGATGGGGTTTATAGATTTCGCTCAGTTTTACAGATGACCTCTTAGTCATCGTGAATTTCCAATTGATCAAGAACCCCAGACGTACAAAACAATTTTCTTTAAAAAAAAAAAAAACATAAAACAATTGTGTATCCATGCTCAAAATCAGTGTAGCTCCTATGAAGTTTAGTACGTTACACTGTTACGGACAACATACGATGAAAGAAAAATCATTGAATGAAATAGGAAAAGTGAAAGCAGTTAGCACTGGGTTTAGTATGCACTTTAAAAGCAAATATAGGCTGCAATTTTTCATGTCGTATTTTTGGAATTAGTTAAATAACCAACAAAATTATGATTTACTTATTTCTCATATTTTTGTGGATAAACCTATTAATATTCTGTTTATTGTTGTTCTAACCTAAAAATTTGTTCGCTATATATAATTCCTTTGTACAGGCATCGTTATGATGATATCATTTACCGGTTTGTTTTTTCTCATTTATCAGAAAACTTTAAGTTATACAAAGAAATATCATATTAGCATGCTTGTCAGCAAAATAAAACATTCGAGATTTATACAATATTGTAGTTTATTTTATTTTGAAACGATACTTTTATTCTCATTATCAAAAGAAAATTCATTTTTAAGTTTTCTTGAAAAATTACACGATATACAGTGAGCCCTATGCAACATAAACGCCCTCGATCTGAATAGGTGTATAGATACATGTATACCTATACAACAAATTAAACAATACATTCACCTAATCGCCGTCATAGGCCCCTTATCTCAACCGGAAAAGTTAAAAGGTTTAAATTGCGCTTATTTCAAATGATAATATTATTTTCTGTAACTGTCTATATCTCTTAATCACCAGTTATCATTTGATGTGCAAAATTTATACTACTTCCGGTCGGACAGAGCAGACTAAATTGCCAGAAATTACAGGCCTTTCATACACTTGTTCTACTTTAAATAAACAATCAAATTCCATTGCATTTGTTATTTATAACTATTTTAAAAAGAATAATAATATGATGATTGCTATTTGCTAATGCTTGATCTAAAACGAGACTTCATTGTTGGCCGTAGGCAAAATAAATTCCGAATTTCCTCTCTATAGTTCACGTTATAAATTCCGTAAATCACAGGGTTGAATAAATTATTTAAATACACAGATTTTGTGACAACTTCAAAGGCTGTTTCGTCAAATGTTCCTTCTTTCAGTACACCTTTCAGCAGTTCAAACAAAAGGAATGGGAGATAACTTAAAACAAATACAACTGTTATTGTTATAAATAAAACGTTCGATTTTACAGGACTAGCTCTCTCCTTGACCGACAGTTTTCTTTTTCCATCGTTCGTATGTTCAGAAATTGAGCTTTTAGTGCTTTTAGTGGAACTTGCAATGTTGACATCATAACGCTGTTTTGATGACGATGAAGATGATGATAAATTATGAAATTGCTCATGCGTAGAACTGTCTTCTTGATCATGTGAAGAAAGTTCATCATATTTACTATTATCCAAATGTCCATTAATTTGTGAAACAAATGAATCTTCTAAGTAATTTGCTTTTTCGCTTGTCTTTAATGTCACAGTTGCCAATTTGTCCGATTTCACTGATGAACACTGGGAAGTTTTGCGCCCATTACTTCTGGACAATGCGAGGGCGTCGCCAATAACAGAGTGCTTCCATTCATAAATGGCAATAGCGATTTTTATGTACAAAATCCCTAAAATTACGAATGTCAAAAGAAATATCACAGCTAAAAGTACATAATATACAATAGGTAACATAGTATCTTTTATTGCATCGTCGTAAGAACAATCTTTTCCAGAAATTCCCGGGAAAATGGTGTAAATTGTTTTCGTTCCGAAAACGAAAAGTGATGGAATGGACACCACAAGCGAAATCAGAGTGACTAACAGAATAAGGCATCGGGTTTTTCTTTTTGTGTAACTCTTATATGGAGGCCTTGTTATTTGAAGTCTGTCAAAAGCAATTAACACAAGTATTAAACCGGAAGTAATATTCACTGCAAAAGCCAAAGTCCGGGATATTTTGCAAATCACTGCTTCTCCGTACAGCATTGGAAAACGCAGATCAAAGATCTCGAACGGAATAGTTACACAACAAGAAATCAGGTCGAACACAGCCAGCCAGGTTATAAAGATATTCTTGGAGGAGTTAGGACGAAGTCGCCATCCATACACATATATCACAAGTCCATTGCCAACCGTACCCACAATCATGCTGATTATAAGAAATATGATGGCTGGCTTATTTTTGACGTACGCTTTTTCGTTTAAATGCCAGAGTATATAGGTTTCTGGTAAAACTACTGGTGTTGTATTGCTCCTCAGTGAAGTTACATCCATTAGTGCATCGGCTAATTCCTGTAATAAATAGAAATGATGAATAGGAATTACATGTAATATAAATCTGCGCTATAATTGTAAAAAACTTCCGTATGTGAAGCTACGTAAAGTTCTCTTTTGTACAAAGCACAAAGAGTAACCATAATTAGACTGACTGCCTGTTGATTAATTGTAATTTTAAATTGCCAATTTCTTATTTTAAATAAATTTTTAAATCTTAAGTTTTATTTTTCATTCTTAATAACTCAATGTATTGCCTTTTTACACACTTTACACACATACTTGCGAAGTTTACAATTTCATTTTCAACAGAACTTTTACGCTTCGTATTGAAGCATGGCATGTGGTGATAACGAACAGTGTTCAAATTCAGAAGTCCAAAGGAAAATTACAAAACAGGAGCAGAGCAAACACGGAAGCATATAACTTTACGTTAATGACTAGTTCACATTTTTGAAACCAATAAATTTACATTCAAATTAGTTTAGTTAACTAAATTAAAATGTTCATGGTTTTTACAAATATGTTTCTTAATTGTTTCTTTCATCATTTGAAAATAAAAGTGCCCCTGTCTGAACTCTAGTAAAGTTTTTGTAACCGTGTTTGTACTTTAATGCACGTGCAATGTTAGAACAACTTCGGTTAGTTAACAGCATTTAGTTAAGACCGAGCCCATTATGAATATAAACCTCGGTGTGCATCTTTGATGTATATTGGCACAGTCGAGTGTGCAAAACGGAAGGAATATGTCCTCTATTTAAATTACACACTGTGAAATAAAAAGTAAGCCAATCTGTTGAAACAAATAAAAACTTAGTACATTTAAAAAAAAAAAGAAAGAAGAAGAAGCATTTGACATATTTAAAATCACATCCTTTGCTCTGACCCTACCCAACCTTTCCCCATGTGATATGAAACAATGCACAGTAGAGGTATTTGTCTGTTTATTTCAATTGTTAGAATTTTTAGTCCGTTAAATTGATGTCCATTGTTTAGTTAGGCTAAGATCTAGAATTACACAAGTTTGAATAAAGTCAATAAAATACATGTATATAAATTATACACTTGGATCCCCCTTACATTTTCAACAAAAAGAATTTAAAGTTTCAACACTTGGCAAAGAATTGTGAACATACGTAATGTATATTAACATCAACATTTCATTTTGGTTTAAGTCTGAAACAATTGAAATAGAACAAGTGTGAAACATTTGATGAGGTAACATTTACAAAATAGTATTTACTGTCACAGGTGCTTGTGGACAGGACCGTGCACTAACCCCCCCCCCCCCCCCCTTTCTATTTTTTTTTAATTAATTTTTTTTTCTTATCTCTAACAAGCTATTCTATACGTCTCAAGTCAAAAATAACAGAAATATCACGATTGGGTGACATTTTCTATTAACATTCGTTTCCTGTATATGTATAAAGATCTTTATATATACGGGAAACGAGTGTGAATAGAAAATGCCACAGAGTCATGATATTTCTGTTATTTTCGACTTCAGACGTACATGTATGTAAGAAGTTTTAGAGATAAGAAATGGAAAAAAATAAATTTAAAAAAAATTATGGGAAAAAAAGGGGGGGGGGGGGGGGGGGTAATGCATGATCCAGTCCCCAAGTACCTGTGTTCACTGTTAGTAAAGTATATCGATCATGTTCATCTATTTCTATGTGCACCCGTAAACTGGTATGCATTTCCGTCTTGTCGGAAGAAGCGATTACGATATGAGCTGTTAATGTATGAAAATAGTGTCTTTGATGAAATATTTCTATTAATAAATGTTACCAGGAAAGAAAAGAAAAGGAATATCCTGGTCATAATTAGATACGCCTTGTTTGTTTAGTTTTGTTTTTTGTTTTTTTTTTGGTTTTGTTTTTTTTTACTTTGATATTTTCCAAAGATTCGATGTAGGTCACTATGTCAACTGTGACAAGACTAGTATAATATTAATATTATAGGTGACCTTTTCAAATATGCAAACCATCCGTACTGTCATGTTGTAAATTTTGAATTTACGGGTGGCAGTAAATACAAAATTTACAAAACAACTTATAAATTTTGATTTTACTGCCACCCGGTAAAGTCAAATTTTACAACTTGACAGTACCGAAGATTTGTTGTAATAGCAAAAACTTTTTTAAAAATCCCATTTGATATTTTGGTATAAGAGAAAAGGAAAGTTTTTTTTTTCAATTTATTTAGTGTTTTCAACATTTCTAAGGTACCTAAAAATTCTCTAAATGCCATTATCGACCTGCTGTCTGTGTTCGGTGTACAATGCATCACATATGTATAATGTTTTTAAAAGACGAATTTCGAAATGAACTGAACGTAATGAAGAACTGATCATGCTATATCCTCACATTCATTAGAAGTTAGAGAGTGGACTTGTTCGATGTCATGTCAATAATACACGTATCTCTAGTCAATCTAGCGATACAGACCCCCCTTAAGATTCTGAACGAGCAGCATTAACATTGAAACGCCTACAGTTGAAATTTATTTTGGATTTTTTTCTCGTAGCCACACAGGCACGGGCACATGATACTGATAAAGTATATTGACACGACATTATCCTGATCTACCCCGACCCCTTTTCTATGAGATTTTTTGCTAATATACATATTCCGATTACTGTACTCATGTAACTCTTCGTAAGTTGTAGAGAGTGGTCTTCTTCTGCTGTAATGATATATAATTACATGTATGTGTGAGGTTTTTTGGCGAAAAAAAAATCAGAAAAGTGGGGTGTTCGTACATGTTAGAACGGCTCACAGTTAGAAATGTTAGCCTCTTCTAAATGCACGATGACGTTTCTAAATGTGCAGTCTTGGAGATTTGAAGATTTTTTATAGTCAAGTACATTTGTAATTAGGAATAGATATTGTATACGGCCCTCAACAAGTTATTGACTTTGAGAGGAAGGTGGGTCATGGGGTAGGTATGAACCCCCTAAAATAGGTATTTTTTAATCAATCGTTTTAACCTTAAGGAAGGATACCCGTCAAAATCGCCTTTACAACAAAGTTCAGAACGATCAAAACACTTAGAAACATAACTTTTCAACAAATTAATTTGTTTTGTACAGAGAGAGAGAGAGAGAGAGAGAGAGAGAGAGAGAGAGAGAGAGAGAGAGAGAGAGAAAGAGAGAGAGAGGGGTTTGTTATCTATAACATATGATAACATGATATACAATGTATACATGTAGCATGATAGTAAATTTTATTTTATCTTAAGGCAGGTTTTGTAATATATCGACTTATACTATCAAATATATTCTATAGTAAATGATACTTGTGTGACTTTAAAACTCCCATTTGTGCTGAATATTTAAACACACAAAAATTTGAATAGCGATAGCTTTGCTTTTATATAAAACCCCAATGGTCGTCCGAAAGCCAAAAAACTTGGCGACCTGTACATGGAGAAATCGACAGGTATCGTCAATGAAACCAACCAACCGTGAAAATGCCAAACAAACGACGAAAAAAGGTACAAAGTAATGAAAGTTGATACATACCGAAGTTTTTTTTCCCTCTGTAACAGGTCAACATATGCACGTGTGTGTACCGCTACAGTTCACTCACTTCCGTTAACATCAGTATACGACATTATGATTATTAATAGCTGGTGTAATATTAATTAAGAACATAACACATGGCTCCTGGGTTCGAAGTAGTGTGTCTTCCCCCGATAAATTGCATTCCTTTGAAAGGTAAATATACCTCAGAGAAGTACGTAATTTAAATCTCGCCTTTAACAAAAGAACAAACAGATAATAATCAAAAAAGTTATCAACCTATACGCGCACTAAACTAGAACTTATCGTTAGATACTGTGACTTTGGACAATGAGGCATGTGATGTGTCTATAATCTAAACAAGAATACCTCTTCATGCAATATCCAAGTCTACTCTCCAGTCGGAAAAAGGTCCTTCAAATTACAACTTTACGCAAAACTCTGCACATTGATATAAATTTTACAAATTCCTCTGATACATGTTGGCACGGAACGCTTTGCGGTAATCTTCTGTCATCGAATGCAGACCCAAAACACAGAGTAATTATTACTGTACTCCACGTTTAAAACCTGTTTCATGTTCATCCACTTGGTTTTTTCTTTTCAAATGAAGTGTTGCAGTTGTTTCAAACATTTGAATATTTTAATTTCATGTTTTAATAGTCTGGGGCAAATTTTTAAGAATTGCTATCGTTTAACTATTCGATATAGTACATGTATAATATGTGGCCTTGCAGTGCTGAAGTTTCTTGTGGCTTAGATATTTGTGAATAGTAATCGATTGACTAACTGAAAAGAAAGTAGTTACACATGTGTCGTCCAATGCGCTTTCGTTAATTTTCGTTTTTGTGACTTACTGCCCCCCCCCCCCTCCCCCGCTACAATTCAAGAAAAAATATATTCCTTTTATTCAAAACATCTTCATTATAAGTGAAATTATTATTAGTGTACAAATATATTACACTATTTCAAGGACATCGAGTGAGTATACTAGATTTGTAAAATATAATTATCAAGGAAAGGCGGCGGCAACTAAAATGTAAAATCGGGAGGAGGTGATCAAAACAAAGTCTGAATTCGTTGGGTGAATTTAAGTCCCACGTTGTACGACTATGGATATAAGCATGTTGAACAATCCAGATTTCGATGCATTTTTTTTTCATTTTCTCCTTAAGATCCTTCTTTCTTAAAACATACTCAATGAACTATAATTTTAACGTAGTGTGTTTGATTGCTAGATTCTTTTTCTAGTGCTCTAAAGAAATCATTTTACTGGGTTTTTTTTAACTTGGTATGAATGCGGAGAAAAGAATTGTGGTTTTTTTTCTAAAACAGATACCACACTTGAACACATGAAATGAAAGACCTTCACATAAGGTATCAAAATGTTTAGATTTTTAAATATAGATTTTTTAATACTTACAATTTGAACGATGGAATGAAAACACTGATAAAAATGTAGCCCAAATACTATTTTATTTATGCTTAAATATATCTCTTAAACTTTGACCAATAAGAGTATTCACTTAGTACAACCTACAATGCCGGTATTGTTGAAGACCCCCCCCCCCCCCCTTCCTTTCGCATCCCGTAATTGTTTTAATAAACACAAGGAACAAAAAGAGGAACAAGGGAAAACCCGATTTAGTGAAGGATTTCCTTATGAATGAAAGTACATTTAGCCATCTGTACATTTGTACTTGAATTGAATCATTCCATCTTGAACCAAGACTTACGAACAACTTTGCCCTATGCACATAAAAAATAAGAACTCATCAAACATGGTCAAATGTTACCCTACATATACATGTATATACATGCATTTAGTCAGAATTAGGTGAATGATTTTGAAATAATATTCGATTCGTCATTGATTGCTTGGCAGATATATTATATTATATCTAACAATTAAATTCAAATACTAGTAAGCGTTTATCCAATTTACAGTGTTTCTATTTTCAGTTCAGAAATTCAGGTCGACCTCCCCCCCCCCCCTCCCCTCAAAGTTATTTCACCATTTTGGTCTCGAAAAATATTACACCATTTTGATTTTGGTCTCAAAAATATAACACCATTTTGGTCCCGACCCTCCCTCCCCCCCTCCTTCAAAATTGTTCCACCATTTTGGTCTCGACCCCCCCCTCCCCCTTCAAAATTGTTTCACCATTTTGGTCTCGAAAAATATGACACCATTTTGGTCTCGACCGCCCCCCCCCCCCCCCCCCATCAAAAAAAAAGATGATACCATTCTAGTCTCGAAAAATATGACACCATTTTGGTATAAAAAAAATATGACACCATTTGGTCTCGAAAAATATGACATCATTTTGATCTCGAAAAATATGACACCATCTTGGTCGCGAAAAACAGGGAAAATATTGATGACTCTATTCGTTAGCACATATTGACATCCACTGAATATTTTCTAATCTTTTTAAAGAAAACCGAAAAGCTGTTAATCACCTTTGAACAAAAAAGTGACAAAACTGGGTCAAACTTTTTTTCAAAATTTACTTTTCCATTTTTAATGTCTAGAATGGATAATATGGATATTGTTAATGCTTCCTCAAAATTTGAAGGTCAAATATCGAGTTACAAGCAAGTTACAAAGTTTGAAATTCTTTGTTTTGTAAACAAAATTTGAGTCTTGTTATTGTTTAAATATGTGTTGTATTGGTATAGTTTCAATGAAAATGTGCTTTCTTTGTTGATGATATTATTTATGAACACATTGAATCAGTTTATCTTGTTGTTTGCCACGAGTCATTTGTCAAAATAAATGGTAATTTCTTTACTTTACATTATTTGTAAACAAATATAAGACTCGAGCTTTGTTTACATAACAATGAATTCTTATGTCTGTATCTCGCTTGAAACTTGACATATAACATTCAAATTTTGGTCAATCATTCAAAATGCACAAGTAAACCATTTTATACATAAAAATAAAAAATAAAAATTTGATCTCAAATCGTGTCCAAGTCCCTTTAATATAAACAGTAAACTGCTTTCCTTGATCGTTCAAACGTCCTACATGAAAGTCGTGCCGATAGTTTCAGAGAAAATCAACACACTTAGATACATAATGTGTATTAGACACCTAAACTTGCTATTTTGGAGCTATGATCTATTCGACAAGGCAAAATAGAGTTATCGCGCTTTTGTTCAATTCACCATGATATCGATAGATACATTTTTGTAAGTACGGCATTTTTGGGAATATTGTATGCACATATATTTGATTTGAAATTTGCAATATAATTATGTATGTATAATTTTTTTAAATCGTGTATATTTGAAAAACAGAGTTGTTTGAACAATTTATTTCTTTGAATGAATGTCGAACAGTATAATTCAAATTCATATATCTTTGCAAGCTTATCCCAACTACACCAACTAGTAGGTACATGTATGTACAGATGGTATAGGGTGTTTATTCCAACTGATGAAGTTTCATATGCACACATTTTATCGGTGAATTTCATCTCTAGATCTGTAGAAAAAAAATGATTTATTACTGAAACGACTGGGAAAGGTAATACATATCCTTTCCTAACAATATAAAGACTCAATCTTAATCTACCGCTGCATCGCCGATTTACCCGTGTTTCATATTAGGATTAAAATGTTTTGATAGAAGTTGTGATTGAACAATTTGTTTTTTATTATCTGAACAGTAAGATATTGATTGTTTACTAAAAATACAGTGTTTTTCCATCTTATGAATAGAACTTATTTGTAGAAAAATGCAAGGTGTGAAACTTTTACTTATTTCATGGGTTGAATGTTAAATATTTACATTTTCCAGTGTCTTTGATAACACTACGAATCGATTTTGTAATGTATAGTCGCATACATTTCATCAAAGACTACTTTGATATTTAATCATGCAATTTGCTGAAAATTATATAGATATAAGTAATAAGGATTCATTTTTTTAATATTATGAGGTGATCAAATACGGTCAAGGATGATCAAATCTATCATAATACGCTTCGGGCTTTTGATCACCCCGACCGTATTTGATCACCACAAAATACTCAATGAATGATTCTTTATTCCTTAAGTAAACACAAATAAAATAATTTTATGTTCATCGGATTTACGATTTTACAATTTAAGATAAGATACATCCAATGCAATGACATTTTAATCTTTTCAAGCAACTATAAAATGTTCTCTGTAAATACATGTACCAAAACTATATTGACATATAAAGTAACCGATGATTTTTCTCAAATATCATCGTTTCATACACTTTGGTTAATAAAGAGGCAAAGCCTTTATTGTTGTTATGTGGGTCCATTGCCATGTTTGTCAGTGTATATGTCACTTTTAAAGGATGACTGCACTTAAGGACATTTAAAGATTACGACAAAATAAATGTTGGAATTGCCAATATCTTAACTGCAACTTTATGTAATTACATCAATATAAAGTTCATAATTTACAAAGAACGAAGTCGTTTTCATATAGGTAGGGATCATTACACTTTCCTGAATCTCCATAGGATAATGAGGACACCCACTTTTTTACTGACTTAATACATAGTCAGCACATGCTTGTCTATTGTTCTCCTTTTAAAGGTAGTTGTATATTTATATATATAGACTTATGTTAAAAGGAGATCAATATATAAACATGCGCTCATGGTTAAACAGACAAAAAATGTTTCTTCCTGCGTTCGGCTTCTCTGCTGTAAACGGTATACTTTGACCTGTTCAATATTATACTTCACCACGTGATTTCTAACACCAGGCTGCGTTCAAGATCGTAGCAGCTAGCCTAGCCGCTAGGTCGTAGATATCTAGGTCTATAGAACGGACCGCTAGGTTAGCCGCTAGGTCTCTGATTTGAAGTTGGGTATATTCAACTAAAGACTAATTACATCGACATAATTTGTTAATTTCAAGCGGAAATATATATGTTAAAACTCATTTTAACTTATAGGATGATCAAAATATCACTTTATAAATAGAACTCATATTTGTAACAAAGTAGTAACTAAGGTGGCCATCTTTGAATTTGATGCTTAGCATAAAATATTTAGGCTACAAATATCTACGTAGTGGCTAGGTTCGCATACCGTTCAACAACGTAGCTGCTACGTAGCCCCACATAGCAGCTACGATCTTGAACGCAGCCCAGGCAACTTTGTGAATACAAGACGCCTGTCATGTGATGTGTAAGGTAGCACGCATTCAGCTAGGCGGTATTATTTGTCCATACCTATTTTAATTCATTCCAATCGAGTGATATTTACTTCATTTCTCTGAGATATCTTTAAGAGATTATCATCGGTTTTGTGCGTTACTGATAATCTACTTGTTAAAACTTTTCGAACACGTAAATTGTTGACATCAGTGACTGGTTTACGAACATCAATGGATATTGTGCAAGCCGGTATTATAAGTTATATATATATATATATATATATATATATATATATATATATATATATATATATATATATATAAATGGCAACATTCAGAGAGAGAGAGAGAGAGAGAGAGAGAGAGAGAGAGAGAGAGAGAGAGAGAGAGAGAGAGGGGGATGTTCAATTATAGTACCTCTATTCTAATCTTAGACTACTCATTACAATATTAGATCAACCCTCCATGCATATTTATTTATAAGTCTTATCATTAATCAAGGGCAGATAAGTCTAAATTCAAGATATTTACAGAGCAGTGAGGGTAAGAAAACAACGAATTATTTTATTGCAACGCAGTTTAAAACCATTATGGCAATAAATTTCGATTGGAAATTGACCAAACTATATAAATAACTTGAAGTAAAATTGAGAGAGAAATAAACGTAACAATAGTGACCAAAAAAGGGCCCAAAACATGGTGTTAAATGCAGTCATCCTTTAAAAATGATAGTGAGAAGAAGATTTATTTACTTCTAAACCTAGCAAAGTGGTTTTTTTAGTAAGTCATTTATTTGCTAATCTAAAAAAAATTATGAAATATTTTAAAATCAACATGTAAGTAAAACGTAAGTTCAATAGCGTTCCATGTGAAAACATAGCTCGTGATTATATTTCTTGCGAAGAAAGTTATGACCGTGACATGTATGTATTTTTTAGTTCAGATGCCAAAAATGACACCAATAACAATATCTACAGTATTACACACATCAAAGTTTTAAAATCTAGATGGGAATATATAAGGAGATGGGTCGTTCTAGAAACAATGTAATTGTTTATCATTGAATATCAGTGAGGCATATCAATACTAAAATATTGAATAATTACTAACATTATGAAGTTCAAGTTCATTTATTTGAGCGATTATAATTCATATAAAAGAACACCACGTAGCTTAGATTTGTGATGAAAACAATGTTTTTGTAGTGTAATGACGGTCACTTAAGATCCCTGTTGGGCTTCATTCATTATCTTTTCTACAGCGCGCTGATGCTGAAGAAGGGACGCTGTCATTTTATCGACGTCACATCAATGGCGACTTTCCTATTCAATACAGATCAATTCATTTACGGAATAAAAGAAACAATAAAAACAATCCTGAAACAAGTCAAATATTGACAGATTAAGACCAGTGCGTATCATTTCACCCTAGCATCGTTCTGGAAATATCAATTTCTATAGAAGCCGATTTCACTGCCTTTATCAAAAGCGGAAGCTCCACTCCATGACAATACTACAAGCGTATTATTTCACCAAAATACGACGGAGTTATGACTGCAATTACTTCAAAACACGATTTGGGCCGGTTCTTCGATTTTCAATCTGTTTTCCTATTTGTAGAAAAGAAACAAAAAGTAGATTTTATTTACGACCAACATCTTTATTGTTTGTTAATTCAAGAAATCAATTTATAAATTCATTCGCTAACTGATTTACATGTATACTACAAATATTAAGATAATTGATGTAGATTTTCTACATGTGTATTAAAGTGCAATATTATACATTTATTGCATGATGGTGAGGGAAATATGAAGATTTATTCCTCAAGTAAAAATAATATATGATTTTTCTGGGGAAATAAATCTTCATATTTCCCTCACCATCATGCAATAAATTGTTTATTATACCGAATGACAGGTGATATTTTAGAATACATATCAGGTTCTAAACGTTTTTCAATTCTAGTAAAGCAATAACGTAGTGAATGTTTACCGGTTTCTTTCTATGTCAGTTTTCTGATATAAAAAGGATTTAAAACAATTTTTATATAGAATTAATCATTTAATTACATCGTATGTTCATCCTCGGGATTTTTCATAAGCATGGAATTAAAATTCGAAAAGATGGGATATGATGAAAAATATGACGATGACAGGGAAATATGAAGTTTTATTGCCCTGACACGTGATTGTCTAGAACCAATCAGATGTCACGTTATATAGAATAATCATATTGAAGTATAATAAGAAGAAATATCTGTGGGTTAGGTTCATCAATTGGTCATATTAAAGGATGTACGTGTACCTTTTCTTGACAGTTTGACTGCATAAATGTGTTATGGTTTACAAGTGAAGGGAAAAAATTCACAGCATCATCTAAAATATAAAATAACTTAAAAATTAATGATATTTCAAAGAGATTTACTTTATGCTGACCAAGTTCATTATCCCCGTAGAAATTAATTATATGTGGTATATTTCAAATGTTATTGTAGTCGCACGGCTGGATTTGAAATCTATGTTTTGTAGGGAGATTAACTATTCAAGTTTTTAATTTTGAATTTTAAATATACCAAACTTTTTGTAAACTGAATGTTCATGATCTATCTCTTCGTTGTCGTAAAAAGTTGATATAAAGAAAGCTTGCCATAAATTACTGCGGTTACAATAACCGTTACATGTAACTAATACAATATATGTATGCTACGTAATTTCGTATGTAATACATGTACTTAATAGTCTTCATTAAAGTTTAATTACATTTTAAAGGAAAAAAAGGATTTGATATCAAATTTGTAATTGTATATTAAAAAACCCCGAGATTTCCAAAATAAATTTATGTTCGCGAAGACTGATGGACGTATATAATCGTTAGTATAAAAAAAGTATCTTTGATCAAATTTAAATCAACGTGAAAGAATTTCTTTCAAGCTACTCAAATTTCACTGACAGTAACATGGGGAGAAATTGGTCAGCAGATTCAGCCCCCATCCTTTGATGCGATAGAGTCCCTTTTTTCTGGATTCTTAGAGCGATATATCAATACGATATCATGTATCAGTCGAGGGAACAAAAGTTCAAAATTTCAATTTCTTTACTTTTTTCCGGCCCTGACGTCCACCCGGTGATATTTATACTTTGTTGGTATAAACAGTGTTTTACAATATGAGAAATAACACCGGCCATTCATTCGGTCATGCCTCTCGCACCTGGTGGTCATTTCAAAGTAATTGAATCTCCGCATCACCCCCTTCTTCCAAAGAAAGGGGCATACCCGCCAAATATGTGTGTAAATAAATAAATGTATAGCCGTGAATTGTCCACATAAAGACATCTTGTTCATCCAAATAACCTTTAGTGATTACTGCTTCAAATATTGAAATAAGCCTACAGAAAATCACTTTAACTTTAGGAAAAGGACACTCACATCAAGTTGAACACCTGTGATGGGGTTTTTTATGGGCAAATCCCCGTAACTATTTAAACCCATTCCTACAACAAACATGCCATCTTCTGTAGAAGTTTGTCTGAATGGAACTGATACAATGTATCCAGTTCAAAAATACAATCAAAGTTCAATGTATCCATCGCCGTACATGCTTAATAAATTCAGGAAAATATAATCTTTGTTAAAGAATTCTGAAATCGCTGTCCAAAAATCAATGTTTTGTGTGTGTTAATGGATATTTGTACGTACATGTATAACAAAAATTTTTAAAACGTATTAACAACAATTTTGTTGTTTGTGTTTTCCAAGCGGAAACTGCATACTAGTATATATATATAAACTGTTTGCACAACAAGAATTCGCTAAATTTAAAATGTGCTTTAAGTGAAAGACAAAAAAATTTTTTTTTTACATACATCGACATCTACATGTATATTAGAAATTAAAACTATAACAATATACATGCCAGGTGTTTTTTTTCACATTTTTGTCTTTAGCTACAGTATAATACTAAGCTTAACATGCGAACATGATAATTGACATTTTGATTTTCATAACACCCTCAGAGCAGGTAATCGTAAAATATAATGTCATATAGCGGTTTTTTTTCTATATTTATTTTTTAAATTCAATTTTGTCTTTAATAACAGTTCAATACTAAGCTTATCATGCGAACTTGATAATTGACATTTTTGATTTTCATCTCCCCCCAGAGAAAAAAAACCGTAATTAAAAGAATCAGATTTCTTTTATTCTGAATTGGTTTGGCATTAGTTTGTTTTTCTTAATTTGAGAGGATTACTATATTAAGGTCATATTCTAAGTACATTCAAACCTTCACCAAGACAAACATGATGACATTTTCTTCAACAAATTTTACTCCCTAATCCATTCCCCCTGAAAAAAAATTACCCCAACCCCATAGATTAACATAGTATTAGAAATACTATATTATCAACTACATCATTAAGTTATAGTAAATTTGTCAAAGTTAAAGAATACAAAGGAAAGTACTTGAATATGGATACATGAACATGTAATAACACACTGTACTCTATGCACTCGTTGCTATTTTGTAACTATATTTTTTTTTACTTAATACAAAATAAATCAACTTTAATTATATCATACCAATGACTTGTGTTAATCTAATCTCTATAATCCTCTGATGGTAACAAGGGTAGGGTAATTATTGACAAGGTAATAAAGAAACCGGATCGTTCAGACAATTGGATTGGAAGTTAATATTCATTTGATGTGGGGAAATGTTTTCTTGGGATCCGTCTCAGAAATGAGTATTTATCTAAGGCTTATTTCAGCACATCTTGCACATGAAAACGAAACATTGTCAATACCTCTTACAACAAATTCTTGTGAAAAAGATTTAGTTTTTAGCAATGCAAATCTCAGAAAGTCCGCGGATTACACAAAAGGTTCAGCATTTCCAATCAGGATTAGACGTGGTAGCATTAACAAATCTTTTTACCGACTTACAAATATTCTTTTAATGTTTTTGTTCTCCAAATGGAAGTAATTCGACTTTCATCAAATATTTTTGCAAGCCTCCTTTATTGTGCGTTTCATTGATTTGTTTGATGTGTTTCGATGTTTTTATATTAATCAAACAAGAATATTTGATCAATTGAATCTTAGACCTATATGCAAGACGTAAAATTATGATGTTATTTGCTTTTTAACACTTCAATTACAAGCATCGTAGATACTTTTATGTTCCACGTATTTCTACAAAGTGTGTATTGTCTTTTTCTATTGATTTTTATCCATTATACATTCATGTAAAAAACAATTGTAAAAAAAAAAATTGCGCATTTGATGCAGAAACTTTGTTCAGTATACCATTTTATTCATTATACGTTAAGAACTACATTTGATCCGTTTCTACTCACCGTATTTCAGAATGTTTCATGTATATTTTTATTGGCAACATGTGTTTGTGGGAATCTGTTGAAGGTAAATGCAAATACAATATGAAAATGTGGGTTTTTCCATACACCTCTTTTCATGTGAACCTCTGAAGTGTATACTTAACTCATCTATGGTCGATTACGGACTTTCATCTAATGCTAGAAAAATGACTACATTATTCACTCTACTAGATTCTAATCTATCAAAAGCATTTGCTTGGTCCCTATATGAAAACAAATGTGATTTTCAACAAATGAAGAGTAAATATCTTTCAGTCTGCACATGCTAGGTACAAATGATCTTCTTAACGTGAAAGGGATCTGCAATTGTCTGCCCGTGTATCTCTCACCTCATTAACCCGAGAACTAACGAGTTTTGAATTTGCTTTTGCTTCGCTTTGCTTTCTTTCAAAAGAATCTGAAGAAAAGTTTATCCACTCGAAAAATCGGACGAAATGAAGACAAATGCCACTGAACATTTATATTTATTTAATGACAGATTTTTATTTGATCTATCAATCAAATTTCGTTTTAGAACTTTTCTCTTCTTACCAAATTACACAAATGTTTGCTTCATTGGAATAGTAGTCCAAATGCCACGAATTCCCATGAATATCAATTTAGACTTTTGATAATTTTTTGGGGTAAAATTTATCGATATCCCTTCCTATTAAGGTATACTATGTAAAAATATTCATATTAAAAAGTTACTTGAAATATATCCAGTGCAGTTTTCAACTCTTATTGTGTAACTACTTTAAACTACACAAAAAACAGCACAAAATAAAAAGAATTCTATTTTTTCCATATCAATTAGAAATTGTGTTAGTTGATAATGAACAATCTGTAAATGACACTCAGAACTCATACCAAGATATATACGAAGTAATCCTGTAATATTGCTTTAGAAATGTTAAAAATGAACCACTAATATATGATATACTAATGATACGATTTTTATAATATATTATTATTTGATTCGAAATACTATCAGAAAATTCTTGCAAATAGAACAGATATAAAATGATGAAGATCGTTCTTATTTTGAATCTTTGATAAAATAAAATTATATATATATATATATATATATATATATATATATATATATATATATATATATATATATATATATATATATAAGCACAATTTAGAATCAAAAAAACTTTGATGATAGCCAATTGGTAAATTCATTGAAGAAAATTAGAGGCATGTATCCGTTGAAGTCTGATGTTGTGTCAATATTAGTCCGCAACAAAACTCTTTAAGTATCTTCAATGACACATAACCATCATTCGTGTCTAATTCTCAGTTTATGTGAAGAAATTGACAACATTGCTTCACAAGACTCGATAAAACGTTCCTTTCATTAAGATGAATGGTAACTGGGCCAATAAAAACGCTAGATTTCCGACGTTGAAAGGATTAAATCTTGCTTATTTTAAATTCATTTATTATTCGAGTTTTTACGTTAAAGCGATGTTAACTCTCCCTCAAAATACAATGTCACGACCCTTAATACTAGCCGTGGTTATGGGACGAATTCATTGGCTGCTACAGGGAGGATAATATCCACAAAATGAAGATATAACCGCCCATATATGGACAGATTGACGGTTTATTGTACGCGACGTCGGGATAACTGATGGTGACTGAAATGTAAACAATTCAGTGTTGGAACTAGACTAGGAGCTTCATCTCTCCTCTAGTTAAAGGAGATAACCACACTTTGACAGTAGCTGATGTTGAGTGTTAACCATTAGAATCCAATTGCAAAATGCCGCGACCAGGAAGGAATACCTACAATGACCAGAAACCACCGTACTCTTACATTGCTCTTACCGCTATGGCTATTCAGAATTCCCCGGAAAAAATGTTGCCACTTAGTGATATTTACAAATTCATCATGGACAGGTTTCCTTTTTACCGACAGAACACCCAGAGGTGGCAAAATTCATTACGTCATAACCTGTCTTTTAACGACTGTTTCATCAAAATTCCTCGCCGTCCGGACAGACCCGGAAAAGGAAGTTACTGGGCATTGCATCCGATGTCCGGTGATATGTTTGAAAATGGAAGCTTTTTACGAAGAAGAAAACGGTTTAAGATGACACTTCGACATCAACTGCCGTTATCGGAGAGTCTAAAACATACCCTGGCATTGGAATCTCGAATTTACCAAGATAATTCTCGAATGAACTATTTTGCAATGAACAGTCAGACTGTGTCACCCTCCACTGGAACTCTTACCGGTCACGGGAACTCATCAAACAGAAAACAACCATTTACGATAGAAAACATCATTGCCCCAGATCAGAAATCAAACGCCCCGTCTCTACCCCCTTCCCTGACTCCAACAGCATTGCCGGCGTTTGCAACGCAATTTGCTAATAACTTGTCCTATGGGGCACCATTTTCGGCCGGAAATATCTTTTCCACGCTTGCATCAGCGTACAAAATGACGTCGGATTATGAATGTATTTTGAAATCTAGACGATCTGTAGACTTTTCACTTCCTCATGTTACAACGTTACCGATAAAACCTTCACCCGTGTCCGCTCTGAATTTGGCCACTTCACAAAGGCATAGTATTGCAGATAGAATGAGGTACCCACCCACGGGGAATTCCAGTTACGGTGTGTCTGAGGTGAAATCCATTGTATGTTGTACGAAAGTAAGCGCATGAAATCTATTGACTATGATTGATATTTTTTACCTTTAGATAGGGGCATGCAAAATACATGTTCTATCATGTGATTTTACTAAATCAAATGAAATAAAAGAAAGAATACTCAAAACCGTATATTTTGTTTTCAATGATGGATGCAATCAATTAATGCTTTATAAAATGAACTAGTAAATAGTAGACTTAAATCATTTTGCAAACTAAGAAAAACATTTAAAAGTTGAATTATGATTTAAATTTTGAATTTTCACGGTAATCGAAAAATGTGAGAAAACTGACGAAGCTTTGGTCATCTTAGTTTTCTAGTATTTGATATTTTTCATAATTTGTATAAAAAGTGTTATTGTAAATACGTTAAACGAATTATTTTTATTCATTATGTATACAGTACTTTTCACATTTCAATATAAGTCGGGAACTGCTACTTAAATATGAATAAAATTTACATTAATAGTTTGTTTGTTTTAGTTTCAGAAAAAATTGAAAACTTGTTTGTTTTTCAAAGATAATTCAGCACAGCTTTACATGTATAACAAATACAAGTTTAAATTGTTTTGTATATAAATAAAAATAGTTTTTGCATCAACCAACGCGTGAAAATGAAATATCGTGTTAAGCACGATTTAAAAAAAAACGACTTTCTGTTACCATATCTAACTAAATAACCAGCAGCAACATTCATGATGTATTGTTTTGTTTGGTACTAACGATAACTTTTTAATAAAAAGAATGCCTCTGTGATAATTATTAACTTTAAATGAAAAAAGCACCTTAAATATTTAGAAGTTAAATATCATTAAATTGCAAATGCTCATTAATAAATCCTTAAATAGTAATTCAATTTCGAAATTAAGTTAAATACATGTAGGTCATTTAAACTAAAATAAATTTGTATCATTTATTGGCAAGAACAACATGCTAAAATATGGTCAAATTATTATCCTGATGGTCTTGTGCTTTTTTCCCGAGAAATGGGAAACCTCCATATTGTGTGTCTTATGTTCTTTAAAATAAACAATATGATTAAATATAACTTTATTGTTTATACTATACATAATTAAGTAAGATATTTATTATAGTGACTTGTGTACAATTGTACGTGTAAATATACACAGTATATTAATCATTGACACAGTTTACTTTCACGATTTTGATGTCTAAAATTATAGCGAACAAGGCTAATGCATCAGCTATCCTGAACTGCAAATCATAAGTTCGAAACAAATTTTTATAATTTTTCAACTTTTATAAATTTTTTAAAATGCATTCTATTGTCAAATACGCTAATTAAATTTGGACTTTGCTGTACTTTCATCAAATTAATCTAATTACATGTATATCTCATTGTGTCCCGTTAATCCTTAATTAAGAATGAAATAATCTGATCAGCACACACGCTTATTAAAATCTAAATGTAGATGTTTTACACAACATGATACCTTATTCATAATGAAAAAAAAAAAAGAATTTCTTTCTTTCTCTTTGCAAAGAAATAATGCAACATTTTTTAAAGCAACATATCATTCTTTGTCTAAATTAAAAACCTTACTCATAATTTATTCTGTCAATTTTTCTCTCTTTCTTTGCTACCAGTATTATGTATTTTCATATTACGCCTGTATATGATCTACAAAGAAGCATGCAAAAATAAAAACGTTCGAAGAACTGTTTTGATTAATTGGAAAGAAAAGATACAGTGAACAATATATATTAAGTAATTATTAAAATAAAGAGATTAATAAAAAGAATTAACTTGGAAAAATGGAGAATATATGAAAGGATCTGAGAAAATCATGCCATGAACTAGTTAGTGAGACTGAATCAACTTCATAACAATTTTCCTTCAAACCTTAATCATGATACTTTTTGAATCAATATACTGGTATTTTATTTGCATTCCAAAGGGTCAAAACCTACTTGAACTTGTTACAAATATATAACTATATTGATGAAAGTTTGTATAAATTACCCACTTCAAAATCAAAGTACCCTTGTTGATCCATAAACTGCCTTTATTGTTGAATTTTAGTTCGTGTCGCTCTAGTAACATCAATGAAGCACGAACACTTCCGAAGGGACACAATGGGCTTGGTGACATTCTTTGCGGTACGGATTCGGCAGTTGTCTCAGAGGGCGTCAACAGCAGGTGCCCCCTTGCTAATGTCAACAAAAAGTTTTTGATTTTCAATCTGAAGCGTGGCTGGAAATAAAAATCAAATATTTCCAGCTTTATGCGCTCTTTTCTCCTGATTTGTTGCAACTTTCACAATGGCTTCTTATTCTACCTCGTTTCACAATCCTTTCAGTTCGTCTTTCTCAACACTCGTGATGAAATAGTTTTATGTAGCTTAGTAAAGGTGATTGAAACTTTATGAGTTCTTCTGTCATAGGAATGTTGCACACTTTCATACAACACTCCAAAATGTTATGATGTTATGATTCAAAGTATATACGTGAAGGGGTTGACATTTTTGTGATGTATTTATAATAAGAAACATATGTATGAAAGTGAAAGTATCTTGCTCTAACGAAAACAAAACTTCAAAATACTAAGTTAAGTTTCTGTGTAGTCAAATATCAGATCGAGAATTGATAAATTTTTAAGGATACTGGCTTTCACAATCGGCATTTCTTACTGATGAAACTCTAATCAAACCTTTAGTTTGTTTATTTAAAAACCTAAACTGTCCAAGTAATCAACCGTTCGTCTGTAAATAACAATTATAAATATCATTGAACATCGTGCAGAGAAAATTTCAAAATTATAATTGTTTTAATAATCGCATATCTATTATTCAAAACATAATAACCAGAGCGTTATTCTAGTAAACATTTGGAGAACTTACTTCAGAAAACATACAAAGTTACTGAATAGGCAACGTCAGTCAATATACGCTGCGATGGGCCACATAACGTTGATCAGCGGAAAACCCACAAAAGCGAAAGGTGAACTCTTTGTATTGGAGCACACAGCAAACGTTCCCTTGGGGAGTCGGAACTGAACGCATGGTAATGAAAGTTACAAGATACTTCGCTCCTGAAACTAATGCTCTCTTAATGTGAATTGGATCAAACACGAGCGCCAATTGTTCCCATGTAAATTCTCGCATGGCAGCAAAGGATTACTTTAATTCAAATGAATTCCCGAGACAAATTCACTACTTAACACCAAAGATAAATATTTTTATGACCAATTCATAAGCATGGATGCATGCGGATGCAAGTAATACCGACGACGGGATCATACGATTGTGTTTATACTATGAAATTTTGAAGGAAAATAACTAGAAATGTATATCTATACTTAGACGAAGACATTTTGCCAATAAACTACGAAATGCCTGCACCAGAGTAACTGCTTACACCTTTGGTATTTCAACACGTGTGAGGTGATGTCCGTCAACTATAAATGAATTAAACCTGATAAGTAATTATTGGGATATTTATTATAAACCTACTTTCATTTTTTGATTTTCAATCTGAAGCGTGGCTAGAAATAAAAATCAACCCAAGTTCAAGTTCAAGTTCATTTATTACACTTAAAACATATGTTATGTTACATGAGGTACAGAAAAGAAATATATATATATATATATATATATATATATATATATATATATATATATATATATATATATATATATATATATATATCTAATAAACAGCATATTTCTATAAAAGAGTACATGTATGTCTATTATTCATTGACAAAAATATAGCTAAATCATATTTCTGATTATTATGCACAATATCTAATGTACATGTACAAATATTAATTGGATATCACCAATGTTGATTTATTGAATTCTCAATAGACATATTATTATATAAATGAATACACACATTGTGTAAATGTTTCAATATTTTGAAGACATGATTGTTATTATCAGCTATTCTAATGTTGCCGAGCTAAATAAGTTTTCAGCATGAACACTAACTAGAGCTATCTTATAGGACAAATACATGAACCCTCTTAAAAACCATTTTTGTAATTGCTAATTTTCTCGGATTTAAGTGTACCAATGGCAGATCCAGGTCTGGAATGACTCCCCCCCCCCCCCCCCCCCCCCCCCCACACTTTTTCAATTTTCTTTGTGTGAAAATGTCGAAAACAAAATTTGATTTGTAAGAATTTTTCAATTTCCTTTGTTTGAAAATATCAGACAAAATTTGTTCTTACATGTAGTACTCATCAACCCCTTTCCAGAAAATTCTATATCAGCCTATGTATATATATTTTCTGTTTCATATTAGTATATCATGATAACAAAATTTTATGAGTTGAATACATAATTATTCAGTCTATCAATTGTGTAAAAAAAAAAAACAACACCTTTCAACTCCTCCTTCAGATCTGTATTAATCTTGACGCAATTTTTGTGCTTCTCAATGCATCTTCTGCAAACACCAATAAATGGCAAAATTCTAAACATCATTCTGATGTGTCCATCATGCATTAATTTCCCCAATAAACATTGGCTCACCTGCTTTTCTTAAACAAAGTTTTCGTTTATTTCCAAAACAATAGTTTATCAGTTGCAAAAGGTAAAAAAATTCGAATCAAGCATGGGTTTAGAACAACAGCCATTAATTCTTACCTTGCATAAAAAAATGGTTTTAAAATTTTTGTGTGTACTATAGTATTTCAAACAAGTGAGTTTTAAAATCTAGAAAACTGTACACCTATAAACACTGTACTATAGATCTTTTCTATTGATATTTAATCAAATGAGGGTAGTTTGAATCTGATATTGATGTGCATTTATTTTATGCTTATGGTAAGCTAATAATGCTGTAATGACCTATCCTTCTTACCAGAACCAGTGGGGACATGTATGCTCAGCTTCATCCATATCTCTGAGCCAGATTGAGATTTGTCATGTAGTGGATGACAGTATGTTCTCTTTTTATCGTCTTCCTTGGAAGACGGTATAAACAGTTGAAATAATTTACAGTCTCCGGGTTGTGCACTCCCTCTCCTTTGTGATTGGTAGAAAATACAGGATGTGAAAATTTATATTTATTTCATTGGTTGAAATACTGTTCGGCTCAAATCTTAAAAAGTGAGAAAACGAAAAAAAAAACTATAATAATGGCTATGAATTTGGCTTTAATTTTTCAGTACAACTAGTTGAAAGCAATATTCTATTATATCTATTGAATATTTTGTTCTTTTCTTTTTGTATTGTTTATGCAAATACAAAAAATGTGAAAATTTTATATGGTATGGCTAATATCAGTAAACAAGTTTGCATATTAGTGCGGTAAAACTAATATCAGTAAAACAAGATGCTGAATGTTGTGGTATTAACTTTGGTTTTATTGAAATAATACGACCCTTCCTAAGATCTCTTTTCCCCTACTATAGTAGATCTCAACTAAAATCACGTGGTACGCATTTCTCAATTTTAGACACACACGTTTACACATGTAGAGGAAGGCTACACTTATATAAAAAAGAATTCAATTTTCTTGATAACTTATTGCTGTTTAGAGTTTGCTCTAAAGACGGTAAGCTTTTTTAAAAAGCTAAACTTGTTCCTTTTCCACTGAACCCCAGATTCTTGTCTATGTTTTAGCACATGTACGACTAGTGAAATTTGACAGCCTCAGCCAATGCACACCAGCACGGTTAAGAATCAACAATGATTCTGGTATTCGTGCAAAATATGAGGTACTTTTAAAAAATCTTAAGTGTGCTGAAGTGTCTTTCTTACAGTCATGAAGTATAAACTCTTTTTCTTTGCAATTTTCATAAAAACTACATTTTACACCAAAGTCATCATCCATCTTGTTGACATCTGCATTCTCCAATCAATCTTCTTCATCTTCTTTATACGAGAGTTTCCACAAATGGAGAATATTTAATTTCTAAAAATTCTGAATTTAAACACCGGAACATACCCCTTGATATTCATTAGCAACCAAATTCCCTTTCAGATATGATTTTTTTTGTTATATACCCATCAATTTACCTTTCTTGAAACTGTCAATATTTTACAGAGTGTGATCCGATTTTCTATATCATCACACTGTGGGTTTCCGATTCCGTATCACTACTCTCTGAAACGGCTGAATAGTGCACATAAAACAACGTCTGTATTCTAGCGCGTTTTAGAAGAGTTCGTTTATAAATAGCTTTGTTATACAAGTAAACGTCATACAGTAGATTTTAAACAGATACTTCTGTAAAAATTTTAGATGGACATAGATATATAATAAATTAATTATTATAACAGTAACATAAGCCAAAGGGTCGGATCACGTCGAGTTGCCAGGCGCGCATCCTCAGATCAAACGAAACGCGAACGTCGAGTTGCCAGGCGCAGATCATCAAATCAAACTCGACGCTTCGCGTCTCGTTTTATCTGAGGATTCGCTCCTAGCAACTCGACTTGATCCGACCCTTTGGATCAAGTTACTGTTATAAAGATATATATTTATGTATAATGCTATTTTTTGAACCAAGAAACTCAGTAATAATTATATAAATGTGAACAAAAGCCCCAGGCGGATTCGAGCTCATAATCTGCGGTTCACAAGCCAGATACACTACTGAGCTATAATGACGATATTCAACCAAATCGATCGATGCAATTAACAAATCATTTAATTCATTTAAATTGCCATCTTGTGACGTAATGTCTTAAAAAGTATAAGTTAAGGTGTGGTGAGGCACCTTAATTAAAAAAGGAGGCAGAATAAGAATGATTCATGAATTCTTAGGCCAGAATAAAAGCATATGAGGAGGGAGGGGGAGAGTCCATATGAAGAGTGGGTGTTATAACTTGGTAATTAATACAAAAGCATTAACATTAGTGGTCACAGAGAGAGAGAGAGAGAGAGAGAGAGAGAGAGAGAGAGAGAGAGAGAGAGAGAGAGAGAGAGAGAGAGGGGGGGGGAATAAAGCGCCCTAGTGGAGGATGTTCTAATTTCTTAAAAAACGATTATGCGTAGATAAAAAATGGAAAATATAATTTGGCCAAAGACTATTATTATTACTTCTATTTAATAAAAAAAAAAAGATTCCTAAAATTTTAATTGAAATTTGAATATTTCCTTAGAGCTTTACACCAATCTCTTTTTTAAACAAAAAACAATGCAGTATAAAATACTAATATGATTATCCAGAAGAAGATCAGAGGGGTGGGATGGGGGTGGGAGGGGACACAACGATAATCTACAGAAAATATTGAACAATCTTGAACATGATTGATATATTTTATAAGAATATCTAGGGTTTCTTTTCATATGAGGGATCTCAATTATTATCATTTTATATCAATTTATCTTTTTATATAAAAAATTGTAGAATTTTTGTTTGTAAATATTATGGCTTTTTCAAATGAATAAGAAGCAATGTGGTATGAAGAAGCATACAAATGACTCACTTGGTTCGTTTTTTGATAAATAATGTTTATAAGACATGCCACTGCACTCTACGTATGGTTAAGCTGTAAAATTGGGTCAAAAAGACGCTGTTGATCGGGTAAACGATGTGGCTCACGGGCCTTTTGTAAATAAATGCATCTGTTTATTTGATACGATGTCTGAACAGAAATCAAAGCTTTATATTAATAAAAACAGGAAAAACACATGAACCTTATAATTTTAAGCAACTTTATTATAATATTGCTGGTTACCTACAAGGAGAAATATGCTTACAATATATGACTTTTTCCAATATTGAACTGCTATAAATAAATCATATTTTAATATTTTTATAAAGTTAATGATACTCAACATTATTTGAAACTTGAGACTGACCTCTATTGTTTTCCTACCGATCAGGGATTTTTCATAATTCTACAGTCATTCCAAAGAGCAGAAGCGATATTGGTCGACATGTTTTTCTTCTTCAGATAATGCCTCAAGTTTTCGCCTTTTGCTTATTTCTAATGATTAAGAGGTAATTTCAAAAAAATTCAGTGAACTCCTTCAGTATTGAGACACTTGATATGGATAAAAGAATGATTTACAATCTCGAAATCTTAGGTTTCCCTGTATCTCAATATAAAAGAACACTATCCATTGGTTATAACACGGGTGTAGTATCAAATGAATTCTATTTGACAGATAAAAGAATTTAACAACAGTTAAGATCTCTGTCCATTGACTGGCGAAAAGGGTAACCGAGCCAACAGTATGGATTCAATTTGTTAAATGTCAATCACGTGATTAGGATCCAAGCAACGAGAGCAAAGCGAGGCTTCATCAGAAGCATAATATTGTTCCTGCACACCTGCGCAGTAACAAGAGAAAGCTGTGTCCAAAGAAGAAATTAACTGTCTACAATACGATGGCGGGGCACCTGACGACCCCTGTCATTTACAAGGGGAAGGGTTTGTCAGCAAATATTCGTGTTACCAAAGCAGGAAAATTCTATCTAGTTGTTCGTTTAAATCATTGTATTTGTTTTTTTAAAAATGCTTCAAATATTTGTTATTCATAGATTAATTCAATGATTTCTTCGAAAGATAAGTAACTGTTACTTAATAATTTATTTAATTTAAGAATGATTTAAAAGTAACGCTTAGAACATTATTTTTTGTTGTGACAATATGCAATTGTACATTTTGTACTATCTATTAATCAATTTGACAATGTGTCTTTCATTTTAGCCAATTGTTTTTTAATGCGAAAAATGGCAATCATTTTATATTAACATTGAAATAGAATTTGGCGTCAATAACAAAACAACAACAACAACAACAAAAACCAACAAATTTTACAATTAAATTTTACATTTTAAGAATGCACAGAATTCTGAGTTATGCATGATCCTTGTCCACAAGGAAGATGGTGGTTCAAAGGAAAATTAAAAAAATAAAATTTTTGGATGATTAAAAAAGAAATATTACCACAGAGACTGAAATTCTGAGGTGTGTAAAAGTAGGAAACAGGCCCCAGGATCATGAGGCAGTCTTAAACTTAAACAAAAAAATGAAATACTATTAAAATGAGTTACTATATTGCGTTGATACATACAATTTTCAAGCCTAATTTAATGATAAACATTCAATTTATAAATGCTTGAAATTTGGACTTAATTCTAAAATTGCTTCATGATCCTAAGATCCTGATGTTGATCATAATCAGCTTGGCAGCTGCATCCTGGAAACAACTTTGCTATCAAACATCATACATTTACCGTATCTGTCATCCTCCCGGCTAATATTCTCTCTCTCTCTCTCTCTCTCTCTCTCTCTCTCTCTCTCTCTCTCTCTCTCTCTCTCTCTCTCTCTCTCTCTCCAGTGACAATGTTATTCCTAAGTTTTTAAACATTTGAATATTGCATGTAACATATATTAACACGTACACCTTTTTGATGTGTTTTACCGTCTTCATGTATGTAATACATGTACTAGTACTAAGCACTCCTAATTGGAGCGGATTAAAGATCTTATTTCAATTAGATTGATTGAATTTTTCAGATGGCAGGGATGTCCGAAACTTATTTGTGATAATTTTAACATGTTAATTCAATAATACAACCAACCCCCCCCCCCCCCCGACCTCTTCTAGATCCGCGCATGGGATCAAACCCAAGCGTTAACGTTGTATGTCAAGAATTTCGTTCCCGATTGATAAAATTAAAAACATTAACACCTCTGGAGATTAAAATTTACAATGAAATTAACATTTGCAACATTAAAGTGCAAAGGATAAAATAAGCGGAGTAAATGCTCCTAGCTAATAGATATTTTTCATTCATTCTTTTTAACATATATGCAATAGATAATAGTTTTCTATTTAATGTAATTTTATCACCATGCTGTAACATAATGATGATGTTTTAAGCAATATATTATTTTATTCATAACGTTTGGCCTAATCGCAGTTACCTTAGCTGATACGATTCCACTGATATGAAATAACGATAGTTGTTGTTGTGGGTTTTTTTTCTTTCAACCACCCCCCCCCCCCCCCCGAAAAAAAAAAACCAAAAAAAACCAAAAAAAACAAAACAAATAAACAAAACTCTGTCTTTCGAGAAATAAGATATTCAAAAACTATCAAATATTAGCATGTTAACCAATCATTTTCTCATTAATCTTCTGGTGTGCCACTTTACTGTTTTACATAGTTGTTAATCATTTTGTTATACGAGAGGACCGATCTTCTATTCTCCTTTCATTGAATTAAAAATATGATGTGTCAGCCACATCATGTATAAATATTTTTATCCGAAACAAAGTCGGTCTTCCAAAGTCAATTACAGATGGGTCTATATTTGGTTTGGGGCCGATCTGCCTAGTTGGCCGTGTATTTATGTGCGACTGTTCTGTGTTCCTGTCCGAGGCCAACGTCGTCTATGTCATCGAACGCATGCAGAAGACGTTTATTTGTAACTATCGTTCTCTCAAATTGAATTTCCTTGCAAGACTTCTGTGGAAATTGGGGATCTGTTTCATGTTGTTTTCGGATTATTGTTTTGAATCCCTGATTCCAGCGCGCGGTTCTTTGTGTCGTCTGCGGCCAAGCTACTTTCATAGTTTACACGACACGCGCGCGGACTCATCTAAACGTAGAACATTTGTCAACAACCGACCAGTAACTTCTGCAATTAAATAAAAAGAGGTTCTAATAATAATAGATTAGTAATTAAAACAAAATAACTTTAAAACTCTGTCGATCTTCATTACACGTTAGATTGATCATTTGCAATCTGGAATGGGATATCCTCTCTCTCTCTTCTTTACATACAGTTCAGACTTCTGGATATTCAGTAATAGAAAAGAAACGCAGACATGTATAATTTTTAACTATTGAAAATAAATGTATGAACAGTCATTGAAAATACATGTAAGTACTTTAAACACTGTCCGTATCACAAACATATCTTACGATTAAGATTTAAGGAATGAACTTAATACTGGCTAATTTAATCTATACCCAATTTGTATAAGTTTAAATTTAATGTTGGGGCAATTTATTTTGCGTAACCCACAATGCGATATTTTGTTGTTAAGTACTGGTTTTTGTTTCGCAGCTTTGTTTGAAGTTTCATACACATTCATACTATTTAGCCTCAAAAATTTCGTAATTCTAAATCAAAGACGTTACATTACATGTAAGAATTTTAACGTGTACGAGTACGTGTAACTAAGGGAATCCCCCAATTTAATGCGTGTTACGTCATTATTTCTGAATACCGCGTAATTCTTCGTACTCGTACAAAATATGTAGAGTCAAAAGTAAACGGAGGGAAAAAAAACCTTGTAGCATTTCTTAATAAAAATAAAGACTTAGTGTATATCAGACGTTGTTTTAAGTATGGATTAATGAAGACTGTGCTTTTGATTTGATCGATGTCAAATTTTGGTACGTGTATGTGTAAACATACTTGAAGAGCTCCAAACGTACACGTTCAAATGCTTAACCTCTCTAATACTGTACATTTGTACGCGTAAAAATGATTTGATTCTGTCTACAGATATAATATACTAGTAATTTAATGATTTTTATTTCATTAAAAATTATTGTTAAAAAACTAATATATTTACATTTTCCAGTGTCTCTGTCTGTGATAACACTACGAATCGATTTTTGTACTATACAGCCCAATAAACTCAAAAGACGTATTGTTGGGGATGCAAGCGAGTTTGCATAATTAATATTATAACATTTAATCGTACAACTGCTGAAAAATATAAAAATATAAGTAATAAGGAATCATTCTTTGAATATTATGAGGTGATAATTTCGGTCGGGGCGAGATCAAATCATCATAAAGCCCTTCGGGCTTTATTGCATTTGACTACGCCCCGACCGAAATTATCATAAAGCCCTTCGGGCTTTATTGGATTTAATCACGCCCCGACCGAAATTGTCACATCATAGTACTCAAAGAATGATTCCTTATTCCTTAAATAATTTATTTATCAATGAATTTAAAAACTTTTAAAGAAAATGTTTACCAAATATCGTTGTTTGGTGTTTTTTCTCTCATAAAATATGTTCTTGATATAAAAAGAAGAGAGTTTGCAATATTAATTTTATTTTTTTTAAATTTCAGATTTTTATTTCATAGAACTTAATCAGTAATATTAACGCCTATGCTAGCTACATGCTAGCCACATGTAGGGTAAAAACTGAAAACTACTGACCTTGGTTCTAGCGAATAACAATTTTTGAAAAATATGTTATTCATATAAACATTTAAAGAATTAACAAACAAAAAAATATACAGTTTGAAAAATTAAAGAGAGTTTCATAAAAAATTTTCTAGAAAGTTTCTAGAAAAATAACTTCATATATGAATAATGTTTGGAATAATTATAAGTGTTAATCGACATCTTCGACAGACATGAATATGACGTCTTTTTCATTAACATTTGACGACGTCATCATCTTCAAAGGTCTCGTTATTTTGTTTTATCTTATTATCTTACATATCTCCTCGAAAACTGTTAAAACTAAATGAGCAACTATTTTTCTTATTCACATTAAAAAGGAATGTTAAGCAAATTTAACTTCAATCCGACAGACTTTTTTCTATTTGCTCGACAAATGCCTTTTCGGACTAAATCGTAGCTCATTCAAAATGAATTAACGCGATTCCGTGGTATGATAGAAAAACACGAAATTAATTTTGTGGCTTGTTTTGTCTATGAGGCGGATAGAACATATGTTTTGGGTTTGAGCTTAAGATAGGGACGTCTTATCATTTCTTTTTCAGTCTTTGCAAGAAGACCAAAACCCAAGAGACACATCTAATACACGCGCTTGCATTGTTTATCTACTAAGGTTCTCGGTATCATTCAAACATATTGATAGGGTGTTAATATTTTCTATGAGACAAATTAGGCTTGGAATTATCTTCCACAAACATGTATAGAGGATTAATGGAGAAAATTTCTTTAAATGCAATATGAGCTGTATTTTTTTTTTTAGACCTTTAACTTTGCTGCAAAACTTGCTATATTGTATAATTAATGATAATTCTCCATGTAATTTAAACCTTTAAGATAAAAAGGATTATAATAAATTACTTAATTTTATCAAAATATAGCCTTCTCTGCTGAGGAATATATACATGTAGCATAAAAATGAAAAGTAATAATTAATCGAAAAATTAAGGATAAGTTCGTCTTAATTGTCTTGTTCTCGTTTTGTAAAACGTGATAACAAAAGTAATATCTTAGTTTGTATCTAACTATGAGAAAAAATTACATAAGGCCTAAAAAAAATATTGTGTGTTTCGGGTAACCCGACCTAACCTACAAAAATGCCCCGATCCTACCATTTTTAGATGTCTTTTTTCATCTTAGTATGATTTTCATATTATTTCCATTAAAAACCTGTTTTTAAATATGCCCGCATGCAGAAAAAAATATGATAAAATAAACAAAAATCCCTACCTACCTAACCTAATTTTTTATCAGTGTTACCCTAAACACACAATTTATTTTTTAGGCCTAACTGAAGTCATTATATATTTTTATACACAGCGATAAAAATATTTACATTAAGGATGCTTCTCTTATTTTTCGTATTTAAAAATTTGTGAAACTTTCAGACAAACAAACAGACAAAATCTCTAGATGACAGATCAATAAAATTAAATGATCATATTATTTTTGTAGCAATGCCAATCGCAAGGCCATTATCATCGTTAATTTTCAAAGAAGATTTTTTACATGTGTATGAAACATTGATTTTTAAAATATCATATGTTTTCCTTTTATATTAAAAGATACATTAATGTCTGTCAGATTATACCACAGCTGACATATTGAATAAAACTAATATCTATTGATAAGGCTATGATTAGCCCACGTTTTTTCTGTTTTCTTGAAGTACCTAGATATTTTCTTAATTGTCTTTGCTACGTAGATTCAATTTTTTTTTTTACAAAATCTGGTAGATTGTTTAAAAATTTGTTTAAAAAATAATACATTTATATTATTTACATATATAATCAATATCCCTTATCATACGATAAAAAATAGTTGATTAATACGTATTGTTTGAAAAGTTGAATTAAAATTCGTTATTCTGCATGCGTTAATTTTGATTGTTCCGTCAAAAACACATGCCAAACTATTTCTGTAGTGAGGAATGAAAATATGATATTTTTCATTAGTTCTTAATATCAATGACAATATAATGAGATAATGTACAAATGTTACTTTTATTAGCCGGAAGTCTGGCAAGATCCCTTTCATAATCCGAACAATTTTCTTTTTATAAATATTCTTCAGCTATGATATTTCCTTTAGCAATTATAAATATTATAAATCTATGTATGCTTTTATAAGCGAGGGTTTGCTTATAAAAGCATCAATATATTTAACTTTGGGTTTGCGTTATTTGATATTACTTTGGCAGTTATATAAGGGATTAAGTAAACTTTTTTATATAAAAAAAATCTAACGTTGGATGTGTATTTGGAAATGAAAACCAGTTCATGTAAGTGGTCCATAAGGAGAGTAGAAGACGTCCATTTGATTCCGGACCCCTGTCATTTTGATCAATTAACTTTCCCCAATATCTCTATAAATTTACTCTAAATCATTAAGAAAACTCCACAAAAAGCACAGCATTTCGTGAGAGAAATCAAGAAAGGGCTTCCATGAGCAAACATTTTGATTTCTAGTCTATTGGAAAATAAAATGACGAGAGGACTCGGCATTACTTGACTTCCGTTGCTAGGGCTCAGACACTTTGATTCTGCAATGCTCCATGACTGTGAATAGTAAACGAAGGGAAACAACGGAAGCAGTAGGGTTAGCTTAAATTGACACTGAGTGATAGTTTAATTGTCGTGTTTTCTTATTCTTGATTATAAAGACAGTTTTATTTCGTGTTTCGTCAACAGAAACTCGACATAGGAGCGTCATGTGACTGATATCAGGCGATTTGACTTTGCATTTTAGACTCCCCCATCCCTGACCTTTTAAAACATTTTATGGGGAAATTTCAATTTGAATCATTTCCAACATTAATTGTGCCAGCCATCAAGCAGATGATTGTTTATTTAATTTACACGTATACCAAAAAATGTGTCTACAAACCTACACAAAAAGAGCTGGATTTTGTACATCGAAAGGTGTGCAGAAATTAACAATTTTACTTAAAAGAATTCCCGGTTCTATTTAAGCCATATACGGTAAGTAGAATATTGAAATTATTTCCATAAAAATTGACATTCATCTCAGATAAAATCAGACTTAACATGTATTTGTTGTCAGAAACTGAAATGAGTACGAATGTAATGTGTATCTATCTACATGCATATGAAATTGGGCTCGACAAAGTTTCCATTGCAACAAATTGTACAAAATGGTAAAAAGAACCTGAAAGCCGTCTCTTTTTAAACCAAATTTAGATATTTAAAATACTGATTTGTTAAGTTTTTTTTCTTTATGAAAAATTTATGAAGGCTCTGTGAAATCACCGGGTATTTGTCCTTCTTTATCAGTGATTTATGAAGCCTTGGAGGAGCCCTAACCCAGAAATAATGCGTCCAGTGGCTCCACCCGCTGCTACCATAATTGAGAGACTGCATTTGTTTATCGGCAATTCTGACAAGCTTAAACAATTTGTTATTGATGGCTTTTGATGAGAAGTGAAGGAGCAAATGAGTTTCATGGTTTTGTTAACACGTTTGAAGAAATTGATAATAGTCTGTCGTTGATGTCAATCTAGACCTTCCATCCTTTACTTAATCCTGTCCAAATATCACAATACTGCAGGAATTAAACAACTCGGCGGTATTTCCCGAGACTTCAATGGCGCCACCTGCTGGTGGATTTTATGATCGTGTAAATATTAATTTTCTTTCTATTCGTGAGACTTCATATGGTGTTTTGATATTATTTTTTGATTTGGATACTTTCATTGATGTTTAAAGTTTTTCAATTCGATGGTTTTACAAGCTTGAACATTAAACCGTATAACAGAAGATAACTCTTTAATTGGCGCACTTGATCCACTTAAATATGATGGGCAGGTATTTCTGCTATCATAACATATAGGTTTCGACAAACTAGCAACGCAGCGCAGGACTACACAGGGAATTTTGTCAAATTATTTTTCATTTTAAAACGATTTAATTCTGATACGAAGTAATTATAATCATATCAGAAACTTACGATTGTGGCGATATAATTCTTATATGAATCATTTTTGGTATCATTCTTATGTGATTTCACATGTTTAAACAAAAAAAAATTTAAAACTACTTGTCAGATTTATTTTCTTATCTACTGCCCTAAAGTGGTCTAAATTTGTTCAAAACAACTATCAGTGTATGCGAGAGAGGCGAGACTCACCCATACACGAGGACTTGATATGGTACATGTACTCCTTACTAGGGTTTTTGTCTATATCGGGCCTTAGATCTATTCTATTCGTTGCATTATTGTAAGACTTGAACCGGTCAAAATATTGATTGCTGTAATTATACTTATTAAGATTCCTGTAGTGACAATTTATGAGGTCGCTGATACATTAAATCTTACTGAATGTTTTTTTGAAAGGGGGGGGGGGGGTTAAATATAAAGCAACTGTTATTACAATACGACTTATCTTTCCTTTATCAATTTTTTGAAGTCTAACGAAAGTGTTATCCTCTGAAAGATCAAAAAAGAAAATAGTACATGTGCAATAACTGAATCGACAAAACCTAAAATACTTTTACACAAACATTCAATTTTATATTAATATTAAGCTTATATTTTCAATAATAATTGGGTATTTTAAACAAGGCAATTTCATGCAGTATCAAAAAGGTAATCACCAATTACAAAAAAATAAAACAAAAACAAAGAGGCCCATAGGCCTTGACGGCCACCTGAGTACCATATCCCTTAGATGAATCTATCAGGGAGTCTCATGTTTGCATTTTAAGCTTTATTTTGGAGTGTCTAAATCTTAAAGCTGAACACCGCTCGTAAATAGGCACTGTCCGCCGTATTTCTCTTTCACCACTGCTGTCCCTACAACCCTTATATAAGGCACAGACCTCTAAACAGTTTAAAGCACTTTGCTGTAGAGGTCTCACATGTGTGGACGCACATGTACATCTTGCCTCGCCGTTTTACAGGGTCGCGATGAAATTATCAAATTTTACGCACTTTTTCAAGCCAGGAGAATACTATCATCAAATAAACTGGTCATTCTTTTCAAACAGAATATGGACATAAAATAAGAAATAAATGCATAAAATCCAAAAACCATGAAAGGAATACTACGCGTCTGCCACGAGTTTCAGGTGTGCAATCGGTGTAACGAAATGGAAGGGTTTATATACCAGATACTTGTGTGGCGGTGCCTATTTACGAGCGGTGTTCAGATTTAATCCAAGACTCCTCTGACTGTTATCCCTACTTTCATTATTTGATAATTGCAAACATCAAATTGAATTTATAAACAACAGGCCCGTGGGCCATATCGGTCCCTTGTGACTGTTGTGTGGCTTTTGCAATGTATATTCATGTTCATTATAATTTGAGGGTTAATGAACTCATTTTTAATATTCCGGGATTGTTTAATCCAATAAACTTTCTAAATTCTAAAAAAAAAAATTGTTTAAAAATTTTAGCATAACATAAAGGGACATTGAACAAATATAAAGTACAAAAAGATAATCGGACGAAATTACACCACCCTACCCTATATAATAATTATAGCCCGGCCCTAACACAGGAACCCTTGACCCAGGGGCCATGGAATTTTTTATTTTGGAAGAGACACTCTTTCTCATCATAACTATGTAATTAATTCATCGGATTAATACCCAGGGGCAGAGAAGATTTTCAAAGAATTACTGCATTCATTTAGAACCCCACCCTAAAACCAGAACCCCTGACCAAGGAGCCATGAATTTCACAATTTTGGAAGAAACACTTTTCCTCATCATATCTATGTACTTATAGTTCATCTGCTTAATATTCAGGAGCAAAGGAGAAGATTTTCAAAGAATTAATGCATTTTCACTATTCATTACTATAATTCACTATAATCATAAGAGCCCCACCCTAACAAAAGAACCCCCTGACCCAGGGGCCATGAAATTCACAATTTTGGAAGAGGACATCTATAAAATCATTAGAGCCCCATCCTAACACAAGAACCTCTGACCCAGGCTCCATGAACTCCTCATCATAACGACAGCAAGTATGAATTAATAAATAATTTCTTAATTTATTTTAGATGATAGGGAAATAATACGACCTAATTTATTCATAATACATATATTTCCGCCGGGCTAATTTTTTCCCCTTTAAGCTTCTGATCCAAAATGGTAAGCGTTTGATGGTGAGGCCGAATTCGAAATACCGCAATACATTACAGTGGCTGTGTCAAGGATACCGTTAAGTCGCTCTGTCAAAGATAGAAAGTTTCTTTGTGACACAGATCTGTTTTCTCACAGAATCTTTTTTTTCCTGATAGTACCTAACAACCAATTATGGACATGTTATTTTCCTTTTTTTCCCTCTTTTATGGGGGGGGGGGGGGGGGGGGGGGGGGGGATGTCACCACAGATGTAAAAAGTGATTCAAATAATCAATCGTAAGCCATTTTCATGTATATTTTTAAGAATATTATTCTATTTAAAGAGGGATAACTAGTGAATCTCTTTATTATTTCTTGTCATGCAAAAACATACAAGACCAGTGCATATCCAAAGTCTTTAAATCAATATTCTAGTTAATGACCCAATTTGCATGAAATGTCGAAATGCTACAATAAAGAACATTGTTTTTATATATTCATTTATTAAAAGTGTTTTTGATACAGAAAAAAATGTTTTTAATTTGCAAAAAGACTGCCAAAACAGTATATCAAAATCGTAACGGTTTCTGAACATCTGGTACATGTAAACTGTAACAAAGTTAATAAATTCGACTTGGTACACGTTTGCATTTGTTGTGTCGACGTTAAGCGTTTTTAATGCGCTATGTTATGTGTGTTGTGCCTGCTTTCACAAGTACTTGTTTCTGTATATTAAGAAGTATAATAATAACACAAAGTATTTCATTCCATATTACTAGTATACGGAATACAACTTCTTTCAAAATATCGAGGAAAGTGTAACGGACTAGTACTTCTATTTATCTTCACTTATATATAATAAGACTGGGTTGGTTATTTTTTTTTATCTCTTATTATTTCTTTGTGAAATCAGCTTTAAAACATTGCTCATAGGTTTTTGAAACAAAATTACGTGCGAGTCTCGGACAAAACAAGTGCAGAGTTAATTAACATAACACATATTTTGGAGGCGAAAAAGAGAAAGTTATCGGAATCTGAAACAAAGTTTGATTGCTCAATGTCGTTGTATCAAGTATTCTCCAGAAGTATAGCATTGAAACCTGTAAACCAGACATACTTCCAAAAAATACAAAGAAAAGGGGTGCAAGTTAAAGAGAATTAAAATTGACCTTTTTGAACCTAAAATGCAATTTCAATCCGATTAAATTTGACCTTTTTTAAATTAAAATACAACTTAGGTGCGATTGGCATTTGTTTCCAGTATTTTCAATTTAGCGAATCTAATACATCATGATTGTATTGTTTTCAATCATTTAAGAAATAAACAGCAATTTAAAAAGTTCACCGGCCGGGATATGAACTTGGTTGGTGACGTGATCAAATCCGAAGGGCTTCTTGGAAGATTTATTATTACTTATACTTACTTATTATTACTTATATTTACGTTTGAGAATGGCAAATCGTTTAGAATTATTAATAATTTAATTCTGGCTGTAACGCGCTTTCTGATTGGCTAAAATAATTATTTTATATCGTATAAAGAATGTTGCCTACGTCATAGTAAGACTAACGTCAACAACGAATCAATCCGCCTGACGTTACGTTTAAATTTTGTACAATTTGACGTCATTTTAAAGGTCAAATGACCGTTTTTAACTACAATTAAAGCGTAAACTGCCCCAAACCATTTTATATCGTATAAAACAAATAAATATTGAATTCATTCCTTAGTATAACGATGATGTTTTTACATTTACAATGTTGCAACCGTCAAACGATAAGGGCGTGCAATAATCATTGTGACGTTTAAAAAAGTTAACACAGAACATTTTCGCTTTCGTATAGGTTCATATAGGGAAGCGTACGTATTTGCAAATGAAATATTACACAATGATCAGATTAAGAAGATATACATTGAGAAAAACTCTGTATAAAGCTGCGTAATTGTTTCATGGCCTATTTGCACTTAAAATAGACAATTTCTTTATATAATTTAATTTGAAATATCAAGAATTTTATAAACTTAAGGTAGTTTGTCTATATAAAATACTTGGTCAGTGATGTCAATTTTTAGATGAAGAGCTTCAAAGTTAACTTAATTCAATGAGACTGTAGGCAATCTGGATATATTTCATTCCTCAAAGTCGGAAAAAACTCCGAAATTTGCAGATGGGTTCCTTCATATTTCATTGAAAATGACAGTTTAAACCATGTCTTTTGAGCGTGTTTGTATCTATAGACAAGATGATTAAACATGCCGTGACCTAATGCAGCTTATGTTTGCTACATGTGTCAGTGATGATGTTTGCAAGTATTTCATAAAAATTTATTAGATATTATCTGCACTGAATGATGTTTTTCATACCTTTGTCGAATTATATATCAGGAACAGGAATGACACATCGACTCGTCCAGGTCAAAACACGAACTAACATGAAACATGACTAAAATGCACATGCCTCATGAAAATAAAAGTGACAGTCTGTGAAGGAACTATACACAATATAATATCTCGATCATTAGTTTAGAACCGTAACGAGTAAATACCCGGTAGGACAAATTCCACTACACTTTTTACATTCTTACATTTTACGCTGATGAATGTTACAAACAGATTCCATTGAAAGCCGGATGACGTCTCATTTGTGGGTCCTCTACACAAGGAGAGGTTAAGAGCAGACTTTTTCACTGGGTGCCACTCAGCAAAATGAATTTTTACTTAAAAGTCTGAAAATGTAACTGATTGACAGAGCCCTGCTATTCAGTGACTTTTTAATATACATTCCGTGAACTCTCAATAAACTTATTTTAACAGATCATTCAGTGAATATTTAGTGACCTTTGAGTAAACATTCAACGACCTTTCAGTGACCTTTAAATAAACATCCAATGACCTTTCAGTTGATGTTCAGCGACCATTCTGTAAAAATTAAGAGACTTCTTAATAAATATCGCGTTAATTGTCAGTAAACATTCAGAGTCTATACATTTGATATTCAGTATACATTTAGTGACCTCTCAGTGAATATCAAGAGACCTTTCAGCAAACATTAAGTGGCCTTTCTGTTCGAGTTAAGCAACCTTCAGTAAACATTCAGTAACCATTCAATTCGATATATTATGTCAAATTGAAAGTAAACAATTGGTGAACTTTCAGTTAATGTTCAGCCACATTGAATAACTTTTATCCAAAGTATCAATTGATTTCTCCGTTATAAATTTTTTAGGAAAATAAGCCAAACAATATCCCGAAATTTCACCCTCAAAACCGATTTCTTTTCAAATATAAAAAAATATTTGAAGGTAAATTAATATTCTAAGTTTTTAAAAATACTTTAAAAAGTGAGGTAAAATTTTATAAATTATTCTCTATAAAAAAGTGTTGTAACTATATTTGTACATCATTGCATTCACAGATATTTTAAGTTTATGAAATCGAAATTCAGTCTAGACTGCCATAGCGACTCAGACCCAGCATTTAGCGACCTTTTGCCTTACGCGACAAGCGACCATAATTTTTAGTCCCAAAATGCCATGCAGACTGTTTTAAGCGAATTAACATGGTATCCCAAGCTGATAAAATTGTTTTGTGTTCACCGTTCATAATAACGGTTATTATCATTTACCCCACTCGTGGGTTTTTTCATGTCTCCCACCATATCTCTAATGACGACGTTTGTCGCACCCTGTATAATTAAACAAACATGATTTTGAAATTCAGTTAATTAAAAGCTAGTTTAAATATAAAAGATATATAATATTTTAACTATTTGAAACAAAGTACTATTTATGATTTATGAGATTTTAGTTTTGGACTGAGTTAAGTGACTCCCTGTCTTATGTGACCTTTCTTTTAGTCCCTTGGATGGTCACTTAAGACAGTCTAGACTGTACTGCCTTGTCTATCAATAAACAAATAAAAGAGGGGACCCATTGCTTTACAGCGTCCTTGAAACCTTGAAATATTATATACAATGGAACCAAACAGCTTGATACACGTTAAGGTCAATTATTGTTAATTTTGATAATTATAAAACGGTGATATATATATATATATATATATATATATATATATATATATATATACATAAGATGGGCTTTCACCAATTATATACCTTACATATGATAATGTTAACCAGAACAACTTCACGATAAACGTCAGAAGATCTTTTTATTGTTGCTGTTTAATCCAAATCCAGTCTTTTATCCAGTTTTTCTTCTAAATTTCTCTCGATTCATTGACTTAAGTTTGCTTTTCAAGCTTGACATGTGTTATATTGTTTTCTTACTTGTACAAGTGTATGAAAATGTATTCAAATGCGGTAGTTGATGTTTTCCTCTACGTGCATGCCTTGTAACGCCCAAAACAAGAGCATGAACAGTGCGGGCCCTGGTCTCTTATCTGCCAAACAAAGGCTGTTTCCGTGAAGCCAATGAAACAAACAGCAGTGTTGTACGTGCATTGTTATCACCATTAGTCTGGATTATAAGAGCAGGTTGTTCTATTGATGACCTTTAAATTTTTATTGCCTGCTTACTGACACAGTATCTCGAAAGATGTTTTTTACAACGGCGAAAGTTTTCAAATTTTACCTGAAATTCTTTGTTGCTATATCTTGTTGCTTTTATAAAAAGCAATTTGAGTACTTGAGGTTTATTACAATAGTTAAATTTATTCAATTCTTTGAATAATTAGATCTAGAGTCTAGGGCAGGTGCGTTGCCATCTCATTATTAGAAAAGCTTTGTCATTTATCGCTCAAAATTAGTGTTAACCTATTTTGAGTTGTTTAACCCTACCAATGTCCTTTCAAGCAAAGTAAACATGTTATTTGTCGAATTAAGATACCCCGTTTATTTGTAATACAATGTTTCTAGTTGTTTACGGTAAAGCACTAAATAAAATCAACAACACTAGATAAATTTTAAACCACTCTTTGTTTAGGCATGCATATGCAGGGATTCATTTTTGTACCAATCAGACGTCTATTTCCTGTTAAATAATTACTTTATTTTAATCCTAAATTTTCGAACAAATTTCGTCAAAGATTTTTCATAACTTTTAATCGCAGATGCTTAATTTAACACACTTAAACAATGATTTATTTTTGAAAAAATTCGATGACAACTTCCCGTTTAATGACAACTTTATTTTCAGCCTAAATTTTCGAACAAAGTTTTGTCGAAGATTTCTAAGCAACTGTTCATCGCATATGAATAAAATTTTGAGAAATTCTTTGTGTTTGACATGCCATATGCAGGGATCTATTTTTGAACAAATTCGATGACAACTTCCTGTTAAATTTCGACTTTGCTTATTTTGTATTTTCACATCAAAGCGAGGGTATAACTAAAGAGCATTGGCTCATTATCTTGTTATTTGATAATTTTACCAATTTTTGAATTAAATATTTAACTACTGACACTGTTACGTTAATTTCATATCGTATAGTTATGCAAACCCCACTTGTGCTCCACGGTACGTCATTTGCTTCATTGAACATATGTATTGGACCATACGTTGTAAATTTGATTAGTAGTGTTATCACAAAGACACTGGAACATGTAAACATAGCCACATCAGGGTCTTTAAAATATTTTGATGTTTAAATACTTACATTTGCAAATATGCTTCCTTCTATGAACCTTTTGAATAACGAAAACGTTCAATTCTGTGTGAACGTTTCCGTGACGTCACAATGATAACCGCACGCGCTTATCGCTTGGATTTTTGTAAACATAAAATCTCGGTAATTTTAACAGTTCTGAACGATTTGTCTCTCAAACGTAAATATAAGTAATAAACAGCAATGTTAAAAAATTCACCCGGATATGAAGTTGGTTGGTACGTGATCAAATCCACTGAGAAGCCCTTCGGGCTTCACAGGATTTGATCACGTTACCAACCAACTTCATATCC